>VDFB02061064.1:0-59324 GCA_007258455.2 Sequoia sempervirens
ATTCATTATTGTTAGATTATTGTTTGATAGTAATTGTAGCATTATTAGCTAAATTCTATGGACTCTCTTTTCCTAGCTAGTAGTTTATAAATCATCATTATGGAAGGATAAATGAAATAGTTATCTAAAGTTGGTTCTTGACCATCCTAGTTTGTATGCTAACATGAGATTCTCTATTAAAAATTTCCAATCTAAATTAATATCTTCCTACTTTGGGTCTAATATTTCCACAATATTTATCCTTTGTACATGTTGAAGGTTCATTAATTTGAAAGGGATCTGGAAGATAGAAATTGAACTCTCTCATATACACAATCTTAAGAATTTCATTAAATAATTATTTAAGATTCTAGTGAAAATACCAAGTATAGAGACTTGGGTTCAACATGTGCAAGAAAGGAATCTCTTAAGTTAATAAATAAATAGTTATTAATTTCTACTTCTCTTTGATGTATATGTTTATATCACTAACCTACTAATATTTAGTTATGATATATTGATAGGATACTAAGTACTTGCCTAGTTCTTTGGGTGGTGCTAGTCTAATCTAGGTCATTTGGTGAATGACATTTCTATGTGAAAGATTATAGAAACATTGGAGTTTCTTCATTATAAATGAAAGAATGTATGGTAATTAAAATAATTTTACCATTTAATTTATATATTGTAAAACATTTGGTTGAGTTATCCACATGAATTATATTATTAATGTAAGGTTTAAATATTTAAATCTCAAAGTTTGATTAAACTTGGGACCCTTGGGATTTGAGCCACTTATAGTAACTAATGTTATGGTGGTTGTACAACTTAGTTATTAATCTAACTACTTTAATGTCAAATATAATTATAACCATTAAGAATTAATATAAGGCATTTATTTGAGACTCACATGATGTATCATCTTTACAATCATTGAGGTAGTATAATCTTGAAGAACCCAATTCAAGCTAGTGATATAAGTTAGATCTATTATAAAAATTTGAACTAAAATTAATTATGTTTCCTAATATGATACTCTCTCTCTAACATAATTAAGCAACTAAAAAGGGTTGATTTTGTGCAATACCTTGTTACTTAATTACACTTGATATTGCATATGGCTCATTGCATGTCTATTGATTACTAAGAGGGAGACATTTTAAATCTAAAGGGTTAATAAATATTCCAATAAATGTTTATGTTAGGATGGCCTAGAGGTTTATTGTGGGAATGAGGAATGAAGTATGTTTACCAAACCTCAATCAAGAGTATATAGCTTATTTCACAACTACTAATAAAGTGCATTCATCTTGAAAATGCAAGATATAAATACCCATCTCTCTCTCTTTATATACGTCGACACTGAAATTATTATTTTTAACTAATAGTGGTTTATAATTTTTGGCCAAACTGGACACTGAAATTATTATTTTTAACTAAATCTTCACATTCGAGCACCTATAGCGGCTAAACTGTGAGGAATTTGAAGATGGTGCAAACTAGAGTCTCATCAAATTTTGTCTGCAGATTCTAAAAATATTTTTTTCAAAATTTTTGGAATCAAATTGCACTTCTTTTCCATTTTTTTTCAGAAAACAATATTTTTTAAAAGTGATGCTCACTGTATAACACAACTTTTTTTCCATGAAGGATAGAATTCTAATTCTTTCTAATTTAGATTTTTAACTCTAATGTCTAGTGCTTCCACTTGGTTAGATAGTTTTTTTATTGAATATTTTTTTCCTTAATCAACTTTCAAAGTTAAACAAATTGAAATTCACACATGGTAGCGGCCAGGTATAGCGTAACTTTTTGTATATGTGTCAAAATTTAATTTAATTTTTGTTGGATCAAGGACTTCAATATGGGTGCACTCATATTTTCATTTTTTTTTTTGATAATATTCTATTTTTCCACATGTGAAGAACAAAGAAATTCATTTTAGATGAAAAACCTTTGTTTAATAAAACTTAAAAAACAAATACATAACAAAACCAAAACATATTAAAATTATATTCATTGGATAACTTGTTCTGAGGAATACCATAATCATTTGAAATAAATTTGAAATGAATTCATTTGATCCCCCAAAAGCTAAATCAAAAGTGATTTTTTATCAGCATTTTGATAGGTGTAAAGGAGACACATTTATAGGTATGGTTTAAAACTAGCGAGGTTCTATCCAAGGGGGTTTGATCTAAGGTGATTTGATCAAGCCCTCTTCAATTGGAATCCTTAAAATGGAACTTTTTAAGGCTTAAATCATTATATTTTCTAAAAATATGTGATTTCAGCTAAAATTCATTCATCTCAGGAATTGTAAACCACTATTATGACAGCACCAGTGTGTGTGTATATGTATATGTATATGTATATGTATATGTATATGTATATGTATGTGTATGTGTATATATATGTGTGTACAAATATGTATATGTAAATGTATATATAAAGATAGAGGGAGAGAGAGTTGAAGGATATTTATATCTTGCATCTTTAAGATAATAGCAAGTGCACTTTACTAGAAGTTGTAAACTAAGCTATATATATTCTTGAGATCTAATAAGCATACTTCCTTCATTCCCCATTCCCACAATAAGCCGTTAGGTCATCCCAACATAAATCTATGTTAAAAATTTTGTTAACTCTTTAGATTTAAAATTTCTCCCTCTCAATAATCAATAGACATACAACAAGCCATATGCATATATAATTGTTGGACTTTGTGAAATATTACAAAAATATATCTCTAAATCAAGCTAATATCACAAATTTCTAAAGGGTCACTATGTATAATTCTACATGCTGCCCCATTATCTTTAAAATTATAATACATTTATTAATTTTATTGTTCACTAGGGATGACACACTCACCAAGATTTATTAAAAACTATATTTCCACATCAATTTCATTGATTAGTGATAAATTCATATTTTTTATGGAACCCATACTATTGTTGCTTGCTACATCAACCACATGATACTTTGTATGATCTATTTATTTTTATCAACATGTATTTTTCTCCACTTAAGAGCAATGAACTTGATACTTCCACTTTAAAATATCCCCCTTTCTTGAAGATTCAATACCTTGGGTTACTCCATCTTTCCCTTGTAAACTTATGCACATGAAGCTTTTTCCACCTTTGACCTAGTGATACTTATTTTCCTTTGATAATTCTTTTTTTTCTATCATACAACATATATAGATTGCTAAATACATCTCCACACACATCCAAAGGAACAACATTTATAAGGTAAATTCATCAAAAAATTAAAAAGTTAACAATAAACTTCAAAATCTACATTACTTATTAATAGACAAATCATCATCCTCTTTGAGACTACCCAAAGCATGAGACAACAAGGGTGTCGATAATTATTTAAATCAATATTTTTAGCCAATTATTACGAAATGAGTTTATATTGGGAATAAAAAATAAAAAGTGCATCAAATTTAACATCCTTGACCTAAATCTTAATGCTACAAGGTTTGGATTGCCTATTTTCCTCTTGCTTCATAAGACTTTAAAACAAGCCTTACTTGTCTAGTGGGAGAAATTTTATAATCAACCTATATAGTAGTATCAATGAAAATTCCACTAAAGGTAGGAATAGCAATGTTTAGCCTTTCTTTCCCTTTTGTTGTGGATGATTCTCTAGATGTGGCTTCCAACAAATTTCATTTGTATTGCCATCCACATCACAATGGTCATAGTTTGATTCATAGAATTTAAATTTGTGCTCACAACACTTTCCCTTTTTAACTTGGCCATAACTCTTTTTATCTTTGGGGAGGTTGGAGGAATATTTACTTAAGGTAGTAAGTATGTGTGCATGCTTCATCAATTTTAACTAGCTTAAAAAAATATGGGCCTTTAAAGATGCCTATGGAATTCTCTTGTGCATTTCATCAACAAATCCTCATTTTGTACATCCTTGTCTTATTAGAAAATCCTTCTTCAAAAATCACTAGTGCACTCTTGCACACATTTTCCTTCATTCTATTTCTAAAATCATCTATAATTGACTTATCCATTTTATTTGTTAAGATTAATCTAACCCCGTGAGATTTTTGTTAGTCTAAATTAGGTTGCATACATGACCTAGATTGCTAATTTCAAATCACCAACACTCCCAAAATTAGCTTTCCCAAAATTTAACCATTACTTCATTGGATCATGCACCAAATAACTTAAGTTGAACAACTAGAATCACATACTTATAAACAAACATAGGTCATTTGTAAAATAGATTAAATAGTTGTGAAATCAGTCATCATAAAGTATATTCTCTAGAGCATATTTCATTGATTACTTGGTGTGTCTTTAGATATTGTATATTAGAAAATGGTTATGACTACTCTCAAGGAACTTAATAGACTTCCCTTAGCCATGCAACAAATACTGCCTTGCTTGTTAGCATAACCCTCTATTTTAACATGTTCTAAAGGCAATAGTGCATCACAAAAGACCACACCGATAACAAATAGATCCACAATAGAAGAATTGAGTCACGTAGCAGAAAACATACCAAACCAAGATGCATGGCATGACCTAGTCCTACATCAATCATAGTACAATCCAAGTTCATTGCAAGATTTAGACCACATATCTAAAATCGGATTTCCAATTCCAAACGTCAGTTACAATAGAACAACAAAATTGCCATGCATGGAAAATGATAAGAGTTACACACATCTATCCTCCTTTTCAATTTACCATTACATTTCAATCTCAACTATGTTAATTTTAAATATAATTTTAATTATAAGAATTCTTTTATTTCTTTAATTTGTTATTGGTTATTCTAAAATAGATATCTGGCAGTAAAGCTAAATTAGACGTGGAGGAGGAACTTGGGAAGGATGTTGGTAGGCTAATCCACTCATAGAAGACTTGAGGAGTGTTGCAAGCCGTGTCAGACTTCAAAAACAGATATAATTCAAGATTCCGAGTGCTAGTTTACATGTTTTAAACATTGTAACACATGGTCCATTCTAGTCTAACATTATAACATTAGAGTGATCTCCATTAGATTACAGAAGTTTTTGTCAGTCTGTAATTCAAAAAACTGGAGGACAACGAGGCCTCAACCTGTAATCAACCTAATCACCATACTTGAGTTGGGTTTAAGCCATATTTATGGTCTCAAATTTTCCCATAGAAGTGTAAGGAAAACTATGTAAAGTCTGTTTCAATTAACTTTATGAATTTTATGTATAATAAACATGAATTTTATGTACTAATCAGAAGCATAGCAGTTACTTTCTTGATGTTAATCATGGGACCTACCTGGCATCTAGGTCCACTGTTCTTATCCATTAAATCTGATTGTGGTCTCTACCCCACCGCCACCGTAACAGCCAGTATGTTGACTAGAAGACACCAGCACTTTAAGTTCTTCCTACCCAACTGTAACATTACGATACAATTATGCCATCTTATCACTGCAACGTAACGTAAATGTACACAGTACTGGATTGTCTTAGAGCGAAGCAAACAAACGAATGCATGCAATTGTACAAGCTGGATTTCAAGATTCATGCAACTACGTAGTTTTGGATAATGAGGTACGTACCTTCTGAATGAATCCTTAAAGAATAGTAATGGGCAGGAGGAATTGAAGGGTTGAATGAGATAAGCATGCAGGATCCTTTCACCGCCATAGCAGCCAAACACAGTGCTGTTCAGAAGAAGACGAAACCTTAACTGCTTCTGGGAAAGATGATCAACAGGAGGAGATGGGGAAGTTTGCAGTAATGATTCGGGCTAGTGCATGGAAGAGATTTGTAAGCGTGAGGAGAAGAGGCAACGCCATCTGTTGAGAAGAACCTTCTGCGTCTTACCTAAAAAAGTTCTCTGCGCATCGGACAATAGTTTCTGCCACATTTCAATACAGTGAACCAGAACTCAACAACAGAAGCTTATTTGAACTAGTTCCACGTACTCTCTAATCAGTGCCTTTTTCTTTTTCTTATTCGTTTTGCCAGTTCCTGTGTACGTGGAGGAAGTCACCTTTTAAATAAAAGGGACGTTTGTGTTTGTAGTTCGTAATTCAATTTAGATTCGAATATTTGCTATATACGTCTCCATTTACCTTTTTTAAAATTTTAGAAAGCATAGTTTATTTTAGGTGAATGATATTATATTTGAAACATAAATAAACTGGTTAAACTGAAAAATAAAGTATCATGTTATTTTTAGAAAGAAATAGATTTAATAACAATTATAATTTTGAATAAAAAAAAGTAGTCTTCTATACTATTATAAGTTTTTGGTTTATCGTCAATTATAGTTGTTAAATCAATAAAATTGGTACTTGGGTGGGTTCTTAACCATTAAGTTTACTCCACTCTCCATCAAGCAATTCTTTATCATTACCTACTTGCTCCCAAATGTTGAGAGTGGTGCCTTCTCCCTCCTTAGGGCATTCTCACAATTGTGAATCCTAAACACCAAGCAAAATATGAGAACGCATTAGTGACAAAATGGTGAGAGCCCTCTAGTCACTAGAGGCACCACCCAAATCATTGAGAGGATATAAGAGAGCAATAATCAAGTTGTTACCATCTCCTATGATGACCACCGAATAGAAACTAGCTAGACATCTACTCAACTAATGAAAAAGAAAGAATTTTTAGATGATTTTGAGAGTGATGCTAAGAGAATTCTAATTGACCATACCCTTGTCCCTAGTAGAGGTATCTATCATAGAGAGGAAAAGAGAGTGGGACCTTAGCAATAATGCAAGGGGTGTTCCCCTATTGATCCAAAAGGGTCTAAAGATGTTGAACTTCAAGAGCCATCTAATTAGCTTAAACTTAAATCTATATGAACACATTAGAGACCACCAACAACTTGGAGTGAATAAATAAATTAGAATCAATATATAACTAGCAAATACCTAGTTGCATTTTGATCTTTTGTATATATATAAAAAAAAGAATCTCCAACCTAAAAGCATGTTATAGTTGGAAGAATTTCATCATAAATTTGGCCTCATTAAAAGACTCTAGTTCAAGAAGCTAAAAAATGTCATGATTCTACTACTAGGCTATTTGTACATGAACATAAAACTAAAATAAATTCAATTACCCACAAAATGGGAATCTAGGTTTATCAACACCAAGATACATTTGTCAATTACCAATAGGAAGATTGTAGTAAAGAAAACACAAGAAAAAGTGTGCAATCTTGGGATTCATAATCATTTTTTGAAACTATTTAAAAGCACTTGTTCCAAATAAAATATGGAGATTACCATTTAGAATTCACTTTCTAAACCACAATTAAATGTATCTAAAGCCATCTATAACTTTTTCTTGAGGTATATAATTATATATGAGGGCATCCATGTACCACTTCCAGTCCTTCCCCCAAGGCTTAGTAGAACATAGAGTAACTTGTGCATGTTTTGTGAAGGAGTAACCTCAACTATCACTTGGAAGGTTTTTTTGTTTGAAAGGTTCATATTGAACCTAAATCTAGCCTATAACCAAGAGAGTCAATTATAATCAACCTTGAAATACAAATCTTGGAGATGCTTAATTCCTCTTCTAAAAAACTTTAGATATTTCCTCTAAGAAATATCATGTAACAAATTATCTTTAGAATAATGGTGGGACCCACCATAAGGATTGTTGATTGATGGCTAGTTTAGTTCAAAATCCATCTCCATTCCATATTAATCACAACTTTATGGTTCCCTAGGCCTTCCAAATTACTTTTTACAACAACAATATTAGTAATTTTGATGGGAATGGGAGCCCAATCAAAATGGGAAAGCAAGGTCATTCCAATTAATTCTCTAATACAGAGAACTAGATGTGATATAATTTCATAGCTTTAAAAAATCTAGGCTTCATTGTTTTCACAAGCTTTAAAAATCTACTTAGCACAAAGTGTAAATTCCCTATCTATTCACATCATTAAGTCTTAACCCTAAAATGTCTAGATAAGAATACTAGAAATATTTCATACATCTCTATGAAAGCCTTTTTTGCAATCTAAATTGGCCCAAAGGATATATCCCACAAAACATTTTCAAGCTTGTGGTATATGAAGACTTAGAAGGCACCCAATTAGAGTAGTAATAAATGTGTATGGTTGTAAGCACTTTGGAGCATATAGAAAAATTATTAGCTAATGAAAGTTGCTTATTATTCTAATATGCTAGATCTTCCTTTATATTCTATCAATAATTTATTACCACAACATATATTAACATGCCTAAAATGCAAAGTGAGTGAAACCACAAACTTGAAAATCTCCCCATGGTCAATATGTATCCAACCAAAATAATTAAGCCAAGTTGGAAATAATAAGAAGGATTGTATGTAATGTTATGTTTTGCTCGATTGAATGTTGAAACCAAAAATAACTTAGGAAATTTGTGTAAGATGCTTCAAATTTTGCTTTAAATGTTATCTCCATCTTCAAGCAACATGAGGAACAAGTTGTTCACAAAAGGACCATTAACAAGCTAATGGGAATTATTGTGAGGAAATAAAATCCCTTTAACTCATCAATTTGAAAAATAACATTGGTAAGAAGATAGCTAAAAATTATTTAATGCCTAGCATATAAAGTGAGGGTGCAATAGGGAATCCTTCATGAAGGTGTATAAAGAGGCCAAGTTTGCCATACTAGGTGTGATAAACAATAAGGTGAGTAGAAGCATCTACAAATAATATTTTGATGAATTATATAAATTGGAGCCAAATCCAAGAGCACTTAGCTTGCTAGTACGTCAAGCCACTTAATTCTATCATAAATCTTCTCAAAATTTATTTTAGGTTTTAGTGTAAATAAATAGTATAAAGTTTAGGGTTGGCAATTTTTTTTGTAATATTTGGTATAGAATTCTCTATACCATGCAATATTTATAAATGGAGATAGTCATCAAAGATCTAGGAGCTTCAATGAAAACACAAGAGAGACCTTGAATATTAGACAATAATTATATTTTATCAAAGGATGTAAATTCACAATTTACGTGTACATGAATATGATTCAATATGATTGATTAGATTACATTGAGAACATCTTATTTATATAGGCCAAGGTGAGAAATAGGGTTGTAATATAATATTATGACACATGTCTTGATCTTATGACTTGAGATCATATAAAGTGATAATTCCCTAAGAAAGATAGTGTGAATAGGATATAATAATTAAACTAGTTAGGAAATTTACCTTATTCACACCAAAACCCCCCTTAAGTGTAACTTAGGGAGAATGAGAAAACATGAAAATATGGGTCCTAGATACAAGACCATTTTAAAGGTACCCATGTAAAAATTAATATCTCACAAATGGAAAAAAGGAGAAAACCCCAAAGGAAAAGAAAAAACTCTTCAAAAGAGAGAAAACACAATATGATCTCTAGATAATGCCAAGGAGAAAACCTCATGTAAAGAAAAGACCCCCTATAAGAGAGAAGAAGAGAATTTGTGCAACCTACCTCAAAGTAGAATCTCCTACAATGATGGTGGATGCCTGATGATGAATGTTAAAGATAAACCAAATTTTTCAAAAAAAATCTGCCCCTTAGGAAGAAAAAAAAACTAAAGATGTATGTAAAAAGTATTTGCATTCCTTAAAGGAATGTGAAGGAAGAAATATCAAGATATGTGATGTCTTTGTACTCTACTCAATTGTCACCATGTCAGTGCCAAAAGGGCCACAACAATTTAGGTGCTCCAAGCCAAACTAATGAAGATGATGATGATAGAGAAGGCTTACCCTAGGTCAAATAGAGGCTAAATGAATAATAATTGACTAAAATAATAAATGATAAATGGTTTAATGTTGCCTTGGTATGAAATATTTGTCAAAGTGATTTCCACATCATATATTGCAACCAAAGGTTTTTTGATGAATGCTTGAATTGATTGAAAACCTGTAAGAGGTTAGTCCACAAAACACAATAGATTGAACTGTAGTTATCATGTACAAAGGATAATTCAATACATCTTCACAATTTAATAGCACGATTGATCATAATAGCTCCTTGTTCATAATTGCTTCTTAATGTTCAAATGAGAGGAAACTTGTTTATATATGCATCCCAATTGATTTTTTTTATTATAGGCCGACCTGGAATCTTTTTAATTCTCCAAGGACCAACACCAAAGCATTGAATTCATCGAGATGTTGGGGAATTTAATATATTTTATCAATCTAGCCCCAAAATGAATAAATTATTAATATAATTAATTTCATAAGAAAAATAGGGTGTCTAGGTAGTGTAAAATTGTTAGGGGTGACAACTTACAACACTAAACTCTCAAAATTATATTAAAAAAATTGATTACAAAAAGGAGCCAATATGATTGAGAATAATGCCTCTAAATATGAAGTGAAAAAGCCAAAATGAAATGGTGAAGGAAGCATATTAGGAGATATGAGTAGTTGACATCATGCTAATACTAGCACACCTAGTGGCTAGAATATGCTTATATTGACTAAAATATTATCCCAATCTCATATCCATTAGATTTCCTAAAACTATAGGTACAAAGATCAATTCAATTATATTTTGAAATTCAAAACTACTATTATAAATGGTGTGGGTAGTCTTACAACATATGGAGCTATTTTGTAGCTAAATTCTACTTGTGAGTAAAGATTTACTATTGTCCTTGGGTTCTTTATAATAGTCAATGGGTTTATATGCATATTGGTGTGGGTAGTATTACAACATATGGAGTTATTTTGTAGCTAAATTCTACTTGTGAGTAAATATTTACTATTGTCCTTGGGTTCTTTCTAATAATTTACTATTGTCATTGGGTTCTTTATAATAAACCCATTTAAATATGGTGAATAAAAATTTCATAGATTTACACAAAGACAATTCCTATGAACTTGCATTAGTGAAGTTGCATCCACCCCTACACACACCAACTTTTTTACAATTCTGTAGTTATTAATGCCTCCAATTTCCTTTAAAGATTTCTTAGCTATTTAAAATAATTTTGAGATGTTGAATTCTCCCTCATTTTCTAAACAAAGATGATGAGGCTAGTGGACATTACTTTTTAGTATATATGTATGCATACATACCTAATAAGTATCATCTACTATTATAACTTGATCTAAAAATAATGTGTAATAAAAGAACTTGTTATATTTTTTGCACATCTTATTTTCCACCCCGACAAGACAATTTACCCATTCCTGACTATTTTTTATTTACTAATGTGTGTTAAAAAAGTTAGAATCACCTATAATTTAGAGAAAAAAATATTATAATTTGGGTAGCTTGTCATAGTATGCCCTTTAGTCAAAATATGAAAACTAATACTCAACTAAACAATTTTTACCATTCGAGTTGCTTCCATCATCTTTTCATATTGAACTTGAATTTTACTTCCACATGCAACAAGATTCACCTATTTTCAAATATACTCATTATATTCCAAGGCATACTTAACATGAATTCACTCTTCCTTCATTTTCCATCTTATCATTAATTTTTCCTCTACATCTATGATTTTTTGTTCATAAACAATCAACATGTTTCTATGGGGTATTTTAAGTTGTAATGTCTTATCCCTACCATATTTCCAAGTACAAATATTTATTTTCATTATCCTTTGATTCAATGAATGGTACTTTGACACTCAATCAATCTAAAAATTCCTTGATATATCTCACTCATGCCTTATTGTTTATTTGACTCAAATTATTCTCCCCTTCTATGCAAAATATTTATTTTCCTTATCACTTTTTGAGGTGATTTAATTAAGAATGTTATTCCCACTATCTTGGGGCCCTTTTATAACATGATCTCTTACAATTTCATGCACATCATTACAATATTCCTCTCAAGTATTCTCTTGTTTTTCAATAGGTACAAATCATAATGTTGTATGTTGATCTATTACATCACACACATTTCCAAAATATGACATAATTTGTTTTGTGTTTTGATGGCACCCTTTGCCACTTCTAGGAAATTTGGTTGGACTTCTTGACATCTTTGCCACTATTTGAGACTCAACATTAGTACTTTCAGTATCATCTTTAACAATTAAACTAAATAAAGAAAATTAATAAAAAGAATCATAGATCCCTTAGGCCTAATTGTATTAGTACTCAATATCATCCCTAGTAGATAAACTATGTAGATAAATAAATAGGAGGTATCTTGTACATAAAACAATAAAAAAATCACTTACCTATTACTAACTCATTGATGCTTAAATAGTCTATTTTATATGGCTCACTAAAAATAGAATTCTAGATATGAAGCAAGCATTGGGAATAGAAGGAACCAAAGAAAGGAATCTGAAATAAAATCCTTCAAAGGACATAAGGATTCAAGAATAAAATAAATCTTAATCAAAATCAAAATAAAACATGTAAAAGAATCATTGAAAGTTTTAAATTTTGTATTTATATGCACTTAAATTTGGCAAAACCCATCAAATTTTAAAATGGTGGATGAAAAATGTGGAAAATATTGTCTAATTGTTAAATGGTGGGTGTAAATTTTGGGTGATTAGGACTACAATTCAAATCACAAGTGGCGATTTCAATACAATTGTGACCCCAACAATAGGGTGGATTTATAATGGTAATGACAAAATTGGTCTGCATATAGAGTGGATTTTTAATTGTATTGCAACATTCCTCCTAAATTCTAGGTGATTCCCCATTAATAAGCATCTAATCTACCATGTAAAAAATATATTGATGTAAATGATTCATAAATATTAGAGAAAAAAATTAACAAATGTTGAATTAATTTATCATAAATTCATGACAATTTGGTCCCTACTATTTTATTCTATTTTCCAAAGTCACATGGGCTAATTTGAATGATTCACCTCTTGGTGAATTTTTATCAATAAAAATCATTGGATTATATTCTTTGATAAGGAGATACTACAAACAATTATTCTAGGTCATTGCATGTGTTAGGTAAATACACAATCATGTTATTGGTGACATTGTTGTTGATGTTGTTGATGCTACAAACTAATATAACATATACATGGAGAATCTTCTAGTTCATAAACATCTAATGTCAAATTCCTATTCTCATTTAGGAGTATCTCTAAAGATTAAAAAAGGATTATGAATTCATACTTTTGTTTGTGTCATCTTACCACTTAAATTTGGATATGACACATTATTTCATCTTTAGTGTTAGATTTTCTATACTACTTGGTGGATCATGGATAAAACACTTGAAATCAATGCCTTTATTTTTAAATCAATACATATAACTTTTTTCATGAAGGAAGTTTTTAAAGATTCATATGAGTCTATTATAGAGTTTTTCTATTTCACTTTAGATAAGTTTTCATTAAAAATATAAAAGTACCTTTAGATATTCATGAGGTGTAAAAAACTAGTTATTAAATTCACAACAAAAACATAAGAGGATGAAACAGCAAGCAAAGCATAAAGAGCCTCATGATGAATAGATTAGTTATGAATATAAAAAGCAATAATAATGTCTATAAAAGTTATAATTAAATTAGAGTTTCATGTCTAAAAGGATACTTGGATATCAAATAAAAGTGTTGTGGTGTATTAAATGCTAAATTTTCTTCCAAAAACATAAGTAAAGAAATAAGAAATTTGGGTCAAGAAAGACATGTCTACTCTACTAGCAATTGATAGTATATGTATGCAAAGTACAAAGTATTGCCAACAAGAAAAATGTGTAATATATAGTGTAAATAAAAAAGAATAAGTAGCAAGAATAAATGAAGGAAAATACACAGCTAGGATGATTATAATGTATTGAAGGATGATGATGAACTATTGATTAACAATTACTATCCTCCAAGGTTTATTCAATAATGCATGAACATCTTATATACCTATATTCTTTATTTTATTTTATCTTTTAACATTTTTTCTTTGGAATTTATATCACACATTATTTATTATGATTTACATGCCCATTTCACTTTATATATCTTGTTTCATGTTTTACCTTCCTCAATTGGGGATCATCTTTCTTCTTACCTAATTGATATGGTCTTATTGGCTCATCCACATCTTCTTTTGATCATTGTTATGCCTAATTTCATAATTTATTTTTCTCATGTTATCATAGTTTCCTATGTTTATGCTTATCCTCGCCTTATGCTTATTTTGTTTTATCATTATCTTCATTTCCCTTTGTATACCATGTTTATCTACCTTTTCTCTTATCTTCCACACCTTATGATAAGATGCCAGCATGTGATTATAATGATACTTATCTTTGATCACATGTTTGATATCTTTAGGCCTGAATCAATAGCCCAAGGTGAATTAGCACCTACTCAAAAGATCCAAAATAGTAGGGAAAGCCACTATAACCCCCATCCATTTTTAGAATGCTTCCACTCCCACTTCACAATTTGAATTTAATTTCAAACTCAATATGTTTGAGATGCTAGTCAAAGCAGCCAACTATTTGAGCCTATGCTTGGGGGCACATGTTTATGTAATCTTTCTCATATGCATAAACATGTTATTATCCCCATGCCTAGCTTACTCTTGTGCACTTATGATCATTCCTCATATTTTATGTTTCCATATTATTCTCTTATTTCCATATAATCCTAATAAACTTGGGGTCACCATGTCTTCACTATGCTATATAATTTCTTTAGTATCTTATCATGCTATTAGAACTATCTTATTAGATTAGGGGAATATTTCCTACCCATTTTCTATTGTGCTATAATTATTTTTTTATTATGTTGGTGGAATTAATGATTTACCCCCTATCATTTTGTTTCTACATGTTTGATTATATTCATAGAACTTGACTCCAGGCATTAGAGGAAATTTTTTCCCCTCCTTGGTCGTACCACTGACCATATGGTTGTATAGTCGTACAACCTGTCACAACAAAAAAAAGGGGGGGTAAAGAAAAAATTGAGGTCACAGGAAAATTATTTTATAGGTGAAAATAATTTTATATAAAATTATGTCTTTTAAAGGTTATTCTCAATTTTTCTTTTAAAAAATGAAGTTACTAGGTGAAGCCACAATAGTGGTTTACAATTTGATGGAGGAAGGAAAACTGAGAAAAAATGGCCCCATGGCAAAAAAATTGGTTTTAGGGGTTCGAATGAACCTACAAGTTCGACCGAACCATAAAGGGGTTCGACCGAACCCATCAACCACAGGGCCCACATTTCTCACCCAAAAAAGAAAGGGAAAATGCATATTGAGGGAGTTCGAATGAACCAGGGTTTGAATGAACCTTGGTTCGCTAGAACCCCCCTGGTTCGCTAGAACCCACCTTTTCCCTAATTTTTGACTTTGTTCACACAAAAAACCTAATTTTTTACGCATTGATGCTCAGGTTGAGAATGAAAATGGGGGAATCTTCACAAACCCAATTGGAGTCAGGTAGTCCTTGAAACAATCTATCCAATGAATATAATTTTAATATGTTTTGGTTTTATTATGTATTTGTTTTTTTAGTTTTATTAAACATAGGTTTTTTGTTGAAAATGAAGGTCTCTATTTTGCACATGTGGAAAAATAGTAGATTATCAAAAAAAAAAAATTGAAAAATATGAGTGCACCAGATATTGAAGTCCTTGATCCAACAAAAAAATAATAATTGAATTTAGATATATACAAAAAAAAGTTATGCGTTATACGGTCGCGCTATGTCTGAATTGTCATTAGTTTGACTTCAAAACTTGATTAAAGAAAAAATATTCAATAAAAGACTATCTAACAAAGTGCAAGCACTATATATTGGAGTTAAAAATATAAATTCGAAAGAATTAGAATTTTATCCTTCATGGAAAAAAATTTATGCGTTATACGGTGTGTGTCACTTTTTAAAAATGTTGTTTTTTGAAAAAAACAAGTTTTGTGGGAGATGGAAAAAGAAGTGCAATTTGATTCCAAAAATTTTGAAAAAAATATTTTTAGAATCTACAGACAAAATGTGATGAGACTTTAGTTTGCATCATCTTCAAATTCCTCATGGTTTAGCCATTATAGGTGTCCGACTGTGAAGATTTAGTTAAAAATAAAAATTCCAGTGTCCAATTTGGCCAAAAATTGTAAACCACTATTATGGGATCACCCTACTCTACAATACCTGATACGTGCAGAGCATGGTACTATGGGGCCTCCAATAGGTGCCACATGAAACGTGGATGACCTAACACATAGCCCCAACCTCATGACCTTGGCTTCACCAGCACTAGCGGGTGGCTAATACTAGTGACACCAAATATTTCAATGATTCCCTCTGATTTTGATGAATAATCAAATATTCCCATGTTGAAGATTCCTTACCCAAGATTCTATATTATCTAGAATATTCTAATCCTAACCAACCAATGAAGCATATTATGAGGGAATATTCTTGCCATAGCATATTCCAGAGTAGAGGAGAATATTTTGTTTTGACAATCGAGTGACTGTCCAATTTAATCCCATCATTTGTTGATGTTAGCATTACATTAGCAATGACATCAGCTCTCAATTGAAAATTTGGACCCCCTCTCCATTGATAGTTTTGATTTTGTATTCTGAATTGGAGGCCCATAACTCACTCATACGGACACTTATTCTCGAGAATTTTTTGTATTTGGGGTAGAATTTTGTGCTCTTTGTAATGGTGTAATTATTTTATTTTTATTTTGGTGCTTGATTTTTCCAAAAATTATAGATTCTCACAAGTGTTGCTAAGTCATTCTCATTTTGGGAACTTTTGAGGCTCTATTCTTGCTCTTAGAGTTACAATTTTGGGTGATTTTTTTGAAAGTTCATAATTATTCATGTACTTTCTAGTGATGTGATCATATTGATCTCATCTTATGTAAAAAAATTACTTGAGCTTATGGCCAAATTTGGTATCTATATGCACTAAAATCAGTCCACTTTGTGTATGTTAGAAAGTGGCACCTATAATCGCAATAAGCATAAAGTGTCAACCTCATATATTATTGGGGAGTGTCTTGATTGAGTAAATTGGAGGGGGGGTAATCTTTTGTTGTTGTTGATTTTAATCATGTCTTCTAATGCATGAAAAGTAAAATGTGATTGTTGAGGAAAGAAAAAGCATAAAATAGATGAATGTTTGCAAAAAGAACTTGATGATTTGAAACTTCTTTATGAACTTCATTCATTGCAATAGTTGTGCATTACCAATGGCATCAATTTTCCTAATTCCCCTGAACTAGGATCAACCAAATCATCTAGTTTTCTTACTTCAACATATGTTGAGGATGCAATGGGGGATGATAAGTGTAGTTGAATGAAATGCACTAACATCTCATCTCCTTCATCTACTATTCTACCTGAGGATGCTTGTGGTTTCATAGCTTTGGCTCCTTGTGATTCAGTGCAGTAGGCTATTCATCATCTTCCAAAGATGGTTACTTGGGATGAGTACTTGACAAACATTACTAGCTTGTTTTGTGAGTCCCATATTTTACATGTGGGAGACATCATTGATTGCATTCATCTGAACTTTTTGATGAATATGATCCTTCTTTATTTGTTGTGAGGGAAGACTTTGACCCTCTAGTTGATTCTCTATACAATCATCCTTTGAATTTTGACATGAGTGTGGATTCTTTGGACAACATTTGGAGGAGGATTCTTTGTCTTCAAAGGAGGAATCTTTATCTTTGGATTGTGTTCTACAATTATTTTTAGGAGATTGTAGATTTTCTTCTTCAGTAGTGTGGCCTAGAACACTTGTTTGGAGTGGGGCACCTTTAGGCATTGACATGAAGACACTTGAGTGTAGTTCAAATACATCATATATCATCCTTCTTCTCACATCTTCCTATCCATAATGGGAAGCACTCCTACATTTGTACTTGGTATATATTCTTCCCAAAGGGAGAAACATTGCTTGTAGGCATTAGATCATGTTTTATCTTCAAACACCTACCATTTTTGTAGGATATTACATATTGATGGAGGGTTACATGGTCTCTCTTCTTCTCTCTTATGGGGGATCTTTTTCCTTGTATGTGGTTTTTTCCTTTGTATGCATCGAGAGCATCTTGTTTACATCTCTCTTTTGGGGAGGATTTTGGTCTCACTAGGTTTTTTCTTTTTCTTTGTTTGTGAGAGATTGCATTGCATGTGTACATGGGTATCTAACATGGACTCATAGTCATGACCCATCTTTTAGTCATTTGCATAATATTAAACCTTAAGTTGTACTTAAGGGGGGTGTTGGTGTAAATAGGTGTTTTATCTATCTAGGTCCTATTTACAGGTTAAGACCACTTAGTTCCTAGGAGGGAATATTTCTAGTTAGTGTTAGTTGTCACTAGATCTTATCTTATTTTTTGGCATTTAATGATTGTTTCCTAAGTCATTTAATATTTATTGAGGTAGTTGTCTCAATGTATAGGATTAAGGCACATGTCATGATATTTTCTAAAAAAAAATTATATCCTACCTTTATAAGAAAGGCATCATATGTACAATATAATTAAATATGGAAATCTTGCATCTATAATCATAGCATGATAATTTTTTTCCATTTCTCTCTTGTGGAATTTATTTTTGTCTTGTAGGTGATTCTGGGGTGTTGAGGAGTTCACCATAAACTCCTACACCCTTTCCTCATAGTCATTGGGAGCTAACTTAACACACACTTATGTGATGATTCATTATGTCAATATTTAAAGATATTTATTTAGGCCCCTTTCATATATATGATTATCATTTTGCAAGGAGCACTTTTATGAACGTTTTGAATTGAAGCAATGAATAGGAATAATACTTTGCATTAGAACTATTACTTACATTCTTTCCCTACTATCTACCCATATTTGTCAAAATTTGATGTAGGAGAATCTAGGTCCATAGGTGATCCAACATCATCTAAAAACATATCAAGTTTTCTTTCAATTTTAGTTCAATTTTGTTGTGTTGTAGTTGGTTTTATGGCTTGTATTAGGAGGTAGTTTCAAGTTGAATTTTGGTTAATTCAAGGATTCACCTTAAAGAAGATCCAAAAGGGTATCTCTGGTTCAAATTTGGAGGAATTGTGATGAAAATCGGTAAAGTTGTGGTTGATTGGAGCTTTGAGGTGTTCTAGGAAGTTCCTTGGGAACCTCTAACAGTTTCAGTTCTTCCTAGTGAAATCATTGACAAGACTCAAGACTTGATTTTTTCTATGGAGTTTTCATGACTTTGAGTGGTTCCTAGTGGAGAAAAAACCTCTAATAAAGTGCTTAGTTCTTGGTTCCTTGTGGTGTCAAAACCTCCAACCAAAAGACCTAAGATGAAAATTCATTTGTGGGAGTTCCTAAGGAGGTAGGAACCTCTAATAAGGTACTTGGTTCTTTATTATTAATGACATCAAAACCATCAACCAAAAATTTTCAAAGTGTTCATGAATTCAAGTTGTTCTTAGTGGGACAGGAACCTCCAATAAAGTGCTTGGTTCCTAGTTTCCAATGGGGTCGAAACCCCCAATCAAAAGATAGATGAACATTTTAAAAGTTCCTAAGTAGGAACTATTGGTGTAAATAGGTATTTATCTACCTAGTTCACTTATCGGTCTTATTTACATGTAAAGTCCACTTAGGTCCTAGGATTCTTTCTAGATGTCTTAGTTGTCACTTAGATCTTATCTTGTCTTTTTGGCATTTAATTGTTGAGTCCTAGGTCATTTAATAATAAGTTGAGTTAGTTGTATCATGCTATAGGATTAAGACACATGTCATAATATTGTCTAATCCTATCTTTCACCTTATCTATATAAGCAAGGATCTTGTACACTTTGTATCAAAAGATCATATAGTATCAAGAAAGCTATTATCTTGTCATACTCTCTTGTGGAAGGTTGTCCTTTTTTACAAGTGATTCTAGAGTGTGAGATAATTTTCATCTCCTAGATGGTGTCAAAGCTTCAAATCTGTAGACTCCTTCTGAGATTTGAGGTTATTTTGTGTACATGAGCTATTGCTAGATTGAAGATGTTGGTGAAACTAGTAAAGTTTAGTATTCTCTTCTCTTACATCATATGATGATCTAGAGAATCAAAAAACTTGAAAGAAACACTAGATTTGGGAGTTTCCTCTTTGTATGTTTTTATTACAATATTATTTTGAAGCTTTTTGGTGTAAATTTGAGCTCACCATTGAGTTCGGGGAGTCAAAAAAAATTGGTTTTTCCTTTCATTTCATCCAAATTGGACTTATGAGACTAGATCTATAAGGGTTTGAATTTGGGAGGTGGTTACAAATCCAAGAGGTAGCTGATATTCTAGAGAATTTTGGACCAAAACAAACCCTTCCATCACATTCAAAAGGCCCATAAACCCTAATATTGATTGTCAAATCATCAAAATTGGAGAGATTTTCCCCAAGCCCTCAAAGGATTTTGTTGCCCAGTCACCATTTCCCATTCATACAGTCATACAGAATCAATACAATACATATCCATAAAAATAATACCATATCGTATTGGTCATTTTAATCCTATACAAGGACAATTAGCATATTTGGTAGGATATTTTGCAATCATGCAGTTGCTGGCATAATTTTTGTGTCATCAGATTTAGGATATTTTGCAATCATGCAGCTGCTAGCATAATTTTTTTTATATTTTTTTATTAATAAGAAATTCATATAAAATATTATTTATTTTTTAGTAGGCTACATTTGATTTTTGGTGGTAGCGCTAGTTTTATATTTGTGGTCCCATGATTAGCCACAAGCACTTAGCCTCAGGTGGTGCATGGAGCTACCACCAACACTTAGACACCTACTTGGGTGGCATGTTTTTTATTTTTCCAACCTAAGCGAAGCAGTCACATGGAGGATTGAGGGATAGCCCCTAGAGGGATCAACTATTTCCCCTAAGGCCCTAATTGGGCAATTGTTTTCTAGGGGCCATATCTTGTGATTTGAGTGAGTGCAAGACCATGGGGGGGGAGGAGGGGGGAAACAATGGTGATGTAAACTGCTGCCACAATAGTGGTTTACACTTTCTAGGAGATCCTGATTTTTGCTGAAATCACATATTTTTAGAAAATATAATGATTTAAGCCTTGAAAAGTTCCATTTAAAGGATTCCAATTGAATAGAGTTTGATCAAACCACCTTAGACCAAGCCCCCTTGGATAGAACCCCGCTAGTTTTAAACCATACCTATAACAAAGTCTCCTTTACACCTATCAAAATGTTGATAAAACCACTTTTGATTTACCTTTTGGGGGATCAAATGAATTCATTTAAAAAAAATTGTAAGTATGTAGTCCTTATTATAAGCTTCCAAAAAGTATAATTTTAATTAAATTTAATTTGATTATTATATTTATTTTTTATTTCTTGTGAGCGTAGGTTTTTCAGAAAAATCAAGCTCTATGTTTTGCACATGTGGAAAAATAGAAGATTATAAAAAAATTGAGTGCACTAGATATTGGAGTCCTATCCAACTACATTCGATTAAATGTCTAAAAAAAACTTAAATAAAAAACTATCTAACCAAGTGGAAGCACTAGATGTCGGAGTTACAAATCTAAATTTGAAAGAATTAGAATTTTATCCTTCATGGAAAAAAGGTTATGCGTTATACGGTGAGCATCACTTTTTTTAAATGTTGTTTTCTGAAAAAAAACTAGTTTTCGAGGGAGATGGAAAAAGAAGTGCAATCTGATTCCAAAATTTTTGAAAAAATATATTTAGAATCTACAGACAAAATTCCATGAAACTCTAGTTTTCATCATCTTTAAATTCCTCATGGTTTAGCCGCTATAGGTGCCCAAAAGTGAAGATTTAGTTAAAAAAATTACTTAAGTGTCTAGTTTGGCCAAAAATTGTAAACCACTATTGTGGGATCATATAAAAAAATAGTGGTGATGTAAAAAAAGTAACTTGAGGAAGGATAAATCATGAAAATCACATTAAATTTTTACTTGGGTTGGTAGAAAGCATAATTTCTATGATAAACACCAAAGCAAAATAGATATTTGTTACAAAACAGATATTCGATCTTGTAAAGAACATATCTATGTTATAGAGATACTTATAATTTTTTAGAGATTGGGGCATGTTTATAATTTATTATAATACTTATTATAATATATATATTATTATAATAATTATCTATTATATAATATTATATTATATAATAATAATAATAATAATATAATATTATATTTTAATAATAAAATATTATATATTGAAACAAAGAAAATGAATGTGTGGGATAAAGAAAAATTGGATGGTATAATGGACCTATTTTCCTTTATTTCATTAGGAAATGAGATCCCCACGAAGAATGGACTTACAACCCTTAGGTGAGTCAACTCAATGAGGGAGTCTATTGATTTCCTTATGATTGAGGATGGGGGTATCAGCCTAAACTTGACACTTTTGGAAGAAAAACTTAAAAAAGTAAATTAACTCAATTATGCCCATTCAAACTTGAATCATCAATTTAAAGCATAATACAAACAACAACTACAAAGTTCCAATAGATCTGGAAATGGTAGAGTGATGTGTACCTATCACCAAAATATAGTTTCTAAAGGCTACCTAGACTCATTTTCCCATGGATGAATGGGTCTTTGTGCAAAGGTTTGACTCAGCTTTCAAGATACTCTAGTATTATTCTATAGCTTTTGTTTGATCCAAGTTTCAATGTCAAACAATCAGAAATAAAGTTTGTAGGTGAGTTTTCGTGGATTGACAGCAATGTTGACAACTTTTTGCAACTTTGCAACTTTGAGGTATTCAATCCTTCTTCAACCTATAAACAAGCACATTCATAAAGAGGAGAATTTCTTTTTTTGGTGGATAAGGGTTTGCCTTGGTCAAACCCTAGTTTGGTAATCAAACCTTGACTTGAAATAATGAAACATGAAAGGAATGATGAATGAACAATGCTATGTTGCAACTCACCAAACCCTTAAATAAACCTTTGGAGGACTAAAATCTTGATCTTGATCTTCCATAATGGCTTCAATGGATGTGGATCTTAATACTTGACTCTTGACTTGAATGTTGACTTGGATCTTGAAACCTACATCACAATGTTAGCTCCAAAACATGCATGATGCATAAGACCTTGACATGATGCTTGAAATCTTGATTACTATTGTAGATGACTGATAAATTTTCCCTTGAATGCTTTTGACAATAATATTTTCTCTTGTGAAAGTTCTCTCAAAAAATTTATAAAACTTATTCTTCTTAGGCTCTTGATTTGATTAAAATAACCTTGTATTTATTGGTGTCTAGATCCTTAATTTCTTGAAAATTAAACATTACAAGCTGACATTGAAATTTGAATTCAAGAACATTAAAATAACACCAAAAAAAATTTAAAATTTGGTTACAAAGGCCTAGGGAGGACCCATTCGCCCATGGATGAATGGGTCCCAAGTCCCTATTCCTAGAACACATTGCTCAAGGTAATTACTTATGTGTTGACATTAATTGTTGTTGTGTTTCCCCTTCAGAAAATGTAATTTATTAGGCTTGTACATGTAAAATAGGGCTTATTAAGGCATAATTAAGTCTAATTTAATTGATGAGACCCAAACAAAGTGTGAACATGTAAAGGAGTACATTTCCTAGACTACTTATATTATAATAATAAAATATTATTTTTCACAGCCTATCATGGCTTAAAACTTGCTCAGGAGAAGGGGATTAGAAAAATATGGTTGGAGGGAGATTTTTTTAATTTTTCTAATTGTCTTAATAGGGTCAATCCTCCTTGTTCAATCGAGCATATAATTGAGGATTCTATCTCCATATTAAACTCCTTCAAAGATTTTTATGTCTCCCATGTTTATAGAGAAACCAATTGATTAGCCAATTGTCTTGCAAATTTGGGAGTGTCCTCTCCTAGGCGATGGGACTCTAATGAATTACTCCCCATAAAACTTCAAACTCTTGTTTAAAATGATCAAAAATCACATGTTGCTCATGCTAGATGGTGGGTTAGAACTTAGAGGTGATAGCTTATCTCCTTATAATTGTGTCTTCATTGTGGAAAGACCTATGGAGTGTTACAAATATCTTGGAAATTATGGTAGGGATTTGGGTAAATTCTTGAGGGTTACCTCCATGATGACACTCAGTATTAGGGTTGTCATTCTTACAAACTTTTTGGGTGTTCTTTTCCTCCTTGCTTTATGGATTCTTCGTTTTCTCTTGGTTGCTTTCTATCTCAAGAAGGAAGTTGTGGTCATCTATTTTCTATTGATAACGGGAGGTGATACGTGCAGGACGGAGCCTATTACTTGTGAGGATATGAAAGATAATAGCTTAGTCTAGGGAATCCTTGAGAAGGGAGGGGTTACGCCCTTCATGTTGAAGCTACATGGTTTCGTCACAGGTTTATCTAGAGTTTGTTAATGGGTAGCATAGCAGGACATGTTGAGAATTTTTGGTGTGGAGATTAATATTACTGAGGATTTTATTGTGGAGGTTACCGGTCTACCCACTCAAGGTCAAAAGTTTTACAAGGAGAGGTTGAATTCCAAATCAATGATGGTTTCCCTCTTGAAAGAAAATGAAAAAGAGAAGATTAAGAAGTTGGGGTGTGGAGGTTATGATCAACTATCTATAAATCCCATTTGGCGGGAGATGGTGATGGTGATTATGTAGTACTTCATCTTGGATGATATGTTCTCTACCATTTATGTTTATCAATTCATGCTCCTCAACCATTTTATACATAACAATTTGGTGTTGTTCCCTTTTTATCTGCTCTTGTCTTTGTAAAATGGCATCCTAGAGATTAAAAAGAACCCCAATAAACCCTATCTGCATGAGGGGTTAATGCTCTTAATTATGGAGCATATCAAAGCTAAGTATGTAATTGAAGCTCACAAAGTGAACAAAGCCCAAAAGCTTAAGGATTTTCCCTCTGATTTTGAAATGGGTGATGACTCTAATGATTACGAAGAAGATGATGTTGGGTTAGGTTCTTTTAAGGAGTACTTTGGACCCCGGGAAGACTTTATTAATTTGTCTAGGAAAAGAGCTAAGAAAGAGGCTTCCCCTTCCTGGTTTGGTGGCTTGCACACTGATCTAGAAATGAAGGTTTATCCTTTGGTTGGGGCCAAGAGTAAAGGTTTTATCAAGGTGAGGAAAGGGAGTCAAATATTGCAGAATGTGAATTTTTCCCTCCCTTCTAGAGTGAAAAGGAGGATTTTGACAAGGGAAAGTGAGAATAGGAAGGTGGGAAGACCTCTACTAGTAAGAAAGCCCAAAATTTGAGCCTAGGTAACCTAATAATGATGTTGTTACCTTGGAGGCACCTTTGGTTGGTAAGAAGTAGGTTCAAGATGAATTCATGATGGAGAAAGGAAATCGTTAGAATAAGGAGGTCTCTGAAGATGTTCAAGTGAAGAGATTTGATAAGGTGATAGATGTAGATGTGTCTCCTATTAGTGTGGAATTCATGGGTAAAGGTAAAGCTCAGTTGGATTCTCCTAGTGGTAAGTACTTTGATGGTTACTCCAAGAAATCTAATACCTTTTAGGGAGGATATATGAATTGGAAGCTATTTGATTTGAATGATGTCACTAGATTGGCTAGGGAGGGGACTGGCAACCCCTTTTTGCTCTTTAAATGGCTTCTTAATGAAGTCAAAAGGATTAATATCAAGATGGATTATCTAGCTAACTTCAATGTGGACTAACCAGTAATAGTAAATTGGAGATGACTGTGGTTAATAGGGTTAAAAACATGAATGCTATCCTCAATAAAATGGCAGTTGATGCAAAAAAACTAAGGGTGGATCATGATTCCAAAATTGCTACTCTTGAGCATAAAATGATTAAGATTCATGAGGACATGTCCATTCTTGTCAATGTTAGTTTTGATTCACTTTAGAATAGGTTGGAGGGATTAACTGTGTTGAATGAATTAAAAAGCTCAAAAATGGACTAGGAAGCCAGTGTTCAAAGGGAAAGATGTGCATTATTTGGAGGATGAAACCCTATTGGAAAACTTGGATGAAGGCATAAATGTTGGCCCATGTATTCAGACCAAAAGAAAAACTAAGAAAACTAGAGTGATTTTGGTCCAAGAATTGAATGATATTGTGGAAATATATGATAAGGTCATTACTAGAGACCTAGAGGCAACAAGGATTCTGAATAATATATAGTAGTTGCTTTTCCTTTTTGGTTGGCATCTAGTTTGTTGCTTGTTTGTTGTTGGTTTGTCAACTTTTTGTCCTTTTTGTGATGGGGTTGTTTTTTTATTAATGTCTTCTCTTTCTAGTAGCCTTCCCTTTTTGTAAAGGGTTTTGGGGCCCCTTCAAAACCTACTTTTTTGCTTATAAAAAATAATAATAAATTATTATATTGTTACATATTATAATACTAATATGTATTAATATATATTAATAATATCATAAATATTATCACATAGTATATTATATATTAATATTATATTATAATCATAAATATTAATATTAATATGATAATATTAAAATATTATTATATTATTATATTATTATGTATTTGTAAGATTTGGTATAGAATAAATCTACACCATGCAATATTAGGCTGAAGATTATATCCACCCAAGATCTAGCCACTTCATGAAAGCACAAGAGAGATCAATATGAAATGCTTGAGATTTCAATGGAATTTATTATCTAAGAATTCAATATGAATTACATGTGAGACCACCTAGTTATATAGCCAAGGTGAGACATAAGATTAAACAAGATTATGACAAGTGTCTTAATCCTATGTCATATGACAGCTTATCACAACTACCTAGGACATGTGTGTTAAAATTCAAAATATAAGATGATAACTAGCACCTTTTAGAAAGATTCCTTCCTAGGACCTAAGTAAACTTAACATGTAAATAAGTCCCCTAAGACCCCTAGTAATGAATTAACTAGGTACAAGACTTTATTTACACCAACAACCCCCCTTAAGTGCAACTTAGGGAGTAGCTAATTATTATGAAAATGACACAAAGATGGGTCTTGACTATGAGGCCATGTTAGGTACCCATGTACAAATACAAATGCAATCTCTCACAAACAAAGAAAAGGAGAAAACCTAGTGGGATAAAACTCCTCCCTAAAAGAGAGATGAAAACATAAAATACTCTCAATGAAGAATGAGAGGGACAAAACCCCATATGAGGAAAAATTCCCCCTATAAGAGAGAATAAGAAGAGATACCATGAAGCCCTCCCCTTAATGTTGAGTCTCCTGCAATGATGGTAGAAGCTCGAAATTGAATGTTGAAGATGATCCAATAATGTCAAGCAATGTTCCTCCCCTTAGGAAGAAACAAAACCAAGATGATATGCAGGATGTCTTCCCATTCCTAAAAGGAAGATGCGAGAAGAAGGATGATGTATTATGTCTCTGAATGATGCTCAAGTGTCACCATGTCAATGCCAAAAGTCTTCACACTCCAAATAGACGTTCTAGGCCACACTGATAAAGAAGGCAATCCAAAATCTCCTAGAAATGATAGTAGAACACAATCCAAAGACAAGGATACCTCCTCTGAAGACAAAGAATCCTCCTCCAAATTTTTTCCAAAATTATCCACACTCATGTCAAACTACAAAGGATGATCACTTAGAGAATGAACAAGAGGGTTAGAGCGTTCCCTAGCAACAATTGAGGAAGGATCATCTCCATCAAAGAGAAGATGAATTCTATCAATTATGTCTCCAAAATCTAAAATGTGGGACTCACAAAACAAACCAACAATGTCTATCAAGTACTCATCCCAATTAGTCATTTTTGGAAGATGATGTATGTCATGTTGCACTGAATCACAAGGAACCAAAACTATGGCAACATAAGCATCCTCAAGTACAACAGTAGATGAAGGAGATGGAATATCATCACATGTCACTAGATACTCAGTAGATGAAACAATATACCAAGATTAAAATGATCATACTGAATCTCCTCAAAAGTGTCCACACAAGATGCCTCAATGTGAACATCTATCGAATCATTTGGAGAAAAATGTAAGAAGGTGTAGACTTGAGATTGGTGATCAACCTCCAAAACTACAATTATAGCTCTACTCTGCAAATCCCAAACCATGACAAAATCTAGTATGAACCCAATACTCTTTCCTACGCCACCATGTGTGATCTAATAGATAGAAAGGATATCGATTGATAATGAAGGCACACAAAGAACATAATTGAATGCTTTGCCATCCATGTCAATGGATCCCTTCCCACAAACACACATATATGTGTTGTTATCCATCAAGATGTGTGGTGATGAACATGTCTCAAATGAAGAGAACATACTCTTTGAGGAATTCATGTGATGTGAAGCTCTTGAATCAAGTATTCACCTCTCTAACTTACAATCTGCAACTACAACAAGTGCTTTCCCCTTATGTTCGTTGGAATTTGATGAAAAAGAAGAAGATGAACCCTTTGATGATGAAGACTCATTGATTTGATGCTTCTTAAGAAGATGCTTCAACTCATCAATCTATTTTGAATAACATTTATGTTCATCATGCCCTATTTTCTTGCAATCTGCACATATAGGCTTCTCCTTCTTAGATGATTCCCCTTTAGAGGGAGAGGATTCAAATTATTTATGTGGCTTTATCTTCTTCTTTTTCTTCTTATCAATATTCACTAATTCTTTTTGTACCTTAGACTCACTAGCCAACAATTCTTGTGGCTTGGAAGAATTGATTAGACCCATGTTCATTGACATAGCTTCCTCTTGGATTAGGATATTTGCAAAGTCATCAAACTTAGGATCAACATATGATAATCCCATATAAATTCAATGGGTATGAAAGCCAAAAAAAATATTGAATAATCAAGACCAAGCTTGGCTAACACATTTAGAATCAATTGTAAATCCTCCTTATCAATGTTGCAATCTTTTAGTTGTGTTCTTAGTTGCTTAACTTTGGAGATGTAGTCTTGGATGTGGTCAAAAAATTTAGGATCAAGATTCATTAAATCATTATCAATTTGATATCCCCTAATATTATCCATTTTTCCATACAATTTTTCAAAAGCCTCCCAAGCCTCTTTATGTGTTTTACATGATTCAACATGAAAATGTAAATCAAATGAGACTAATGAACATATGCATCCAAGTGTTTTCTCGTGACCAAGCTCCCATTTTTCCAATTCCTTAGCATCACTAGGTTGAAGAATGGTTTCCTTTAGATATCCTATTAGACCTTTCATCATGAGATAATTCCATACTAATTTTCTACATGTAGCATAATTATGTGGATTTAGGAGTTCAATTTGAGATTTCCCCATTGCAAGAACACAAAACAAGCAAAAGAAAGCTATCAATGATTACAAGATTATCCCCCCCAAAAAAAACATTACTCAATCAAGAAACCCCCCCAGAAATATATTATTTTTGGAACTTTATACCTAGTGCAATTACAAGTGCCACTTGCCAAAACAACAAAGTGGACTTGATCTTAGTGCTTATAGATTGTTAAATTTGGCCACAAGTGCAAAGTAAAAATTTTACATAGAATGAGATCAATATGATTATACTAATGGAAAGTAAAAAAAATGGACTTTCAAAAAAAAAATCACCAAAAAAATTAACCGTATGAGTGAGAACAAATCCTTAGAAGTTCCCAAAATGAGAACTACTCGGTATTAGCTTTGAAAATTTGTAGTTTCTGAAAAACCTAGGCACCAAAATCAAAAACTAATTATACCACTTTTAAGATCATAAAATTATACCCCAAATTAAAAAAAATCTTTAAAAAAGGATCTTGTACGACTAAGATATGCCCTTCTGAAGTTGGGCTGCAAAATCAAAGTTGTTGATGGAGAGGGGGCAAATTGGAGAGACTTGCTGACGACTGTTTAGCCATCAAATTTAATAAAGTGAATTATGATTATTGCCTGGACATCAAATTTAACACAGTGTTGGATGGCAATCATTTGGATGTTAAATTTAACACGATGCTTTTTATGATCATTTGGCCATCAAATTTAAGAGTCATGTGAAAAAAAGCTAATTTTTTTCTACACGAAAATATGAAGTATTTTATATGAAAATAGGGGTTTTTTGGCCTTCTAAATTCAATGGAAGGATTTATTGACCCAAAATGCTCCAAAAATGTAGTTACCTTCTCGATTTGGCAATCACACTTTAGCTTCAAACCCTCATAGATCTGACCTCATATGCCCAATTTGGAAGAAACAAAAGGAAAATTTGACTTTATTGAATCCTTTGATCTCAATGGTGAGCTTGGGTTTGCACTAAAATGCTCTAATTTGAACCTGAAATACAAAGCTACATATAGGAAATCCCCAAATCTAGTATTTCTTTCAAGCTTTTCTGATTATCTAGATCATCATTTGATGCAAGAGAAGAGCATTCTCAATTTTTCAAGTTTTTCCAAGATCTCTCAATAAATACTAACAAGAATCAATCCCACAAGCTCTAATACCATGTAAGAGTTGGTATAGAATAACTCTATGCCATGGAAGATTTAGCTGAAGATTATAACCACCCAAGATCTGTAATGCCCCGCCACGCAACCCTAGGGGAAGTTGCAATTCACTAACCAAATGAAACAACAATATTTATTTATTTTTTATTTAAAAAGGAACATTAACTTACAAGTTCACTATACTTGCAAACATCCCCTAAGGCTACGAGACAAAGACTACTTAAACCCAAATAAAACATCCAAGGGAAGAAACATAACATCATTCCATTAAGGAATTTAAAGTACATACATTCCATACATGATAAAGCATCAAAGACAACTCGATACATCACGATATCCAATAACAATTGTTTACAATATAATTACATCACTCATTCCCCGAATGAGGTAAATCAAATAAACCTGCTAATTTATTACAATTTCCACCTCGATACAAATGAGGGGTAATGAAATACAAGAATGACAGAAATGAAAGAAACTAGAGGAGCAACTAGATCCAACGAGCTCTCCAACATGAAAGTCTCGTCCACACGGTCATGAACCAAGCCAACGGTGTAAGGTGCACATTCCACCCAACCAAGTGAAACCCAAAGGCTCACCCCCCGTGCTAGGAGATAGTAACAAGGATTTCAGGTCAAGACCAACTACCTTTAGACAAGGGTTGAACATAACTGAACCGCCTCAAATACCAACATCACTTAACAAAGTAAGAAAACTCACATGACATTACATCGCTTCCAGGTTACAAAGAACAAGTACACCATTGTACAACACACAATAACTGACCAACTGTTGACGTAGGGAGAGTGTCATACATAAATTGCCGTGAGTTACCCTAGCTCAACCTTCCTAGGCTACCGGACCCCCATCATGGGTTACCCTGGCTTGCCTCTACTGGCGCCAGACCCTCATGCAAAACTATGCGTCTCATCTCATCTCGAGTCTTAACAATGCATGTTCCATGAGAGAGGCATTATTTAACTTTATTAGTGTGAAGTTCCCCATTAATTCTTTTAAATTATCACTTGATTAAACCCTATGTGAGTTACCCTGACACCACTTTGGGCGTCGGACCCCCACAAAGGGCCACTCTCCTACTGACAACACTGGGATACAAAACCCCCAATCTTAGGGTAGACGGCATGCACAAACTGATGACTAATTTCCCACCTTCACACATAAGGTTAAACAACCCGCTCGTAGTACACGGGTAACCAATACATCACACATCCCGTTCGCGATAACCGGGTAACACACCACTACGTCCACGAGCACTACCCAATGCAAAATACACAGTTGGCTAACATACTGATGCCCATACTTTTGACAAGACAACCCCAATGGAAGACTTACAAACAAAAAGAAACAAAGGACTTAATTGTCTAGCATCGAGAATAAACAAAACGTCATAAAAAAAAACATCTCAAGCACATAATTTAACTAATCTTCGGATTTCCTAAATCCAATCCAAGGAAAGACATAATGCAAGTAATCCATCGAAATATTTAACTTTTTCCGAATAAAATACTTATACTAATAGTTTTATTTCATATTTCTCGATCGCAACCAATGTTTTTAACCAATCAATTTTCCAAATATAACAAGCATCTTATATATAAAAAAAAAACAAATCAATTTCCCATTCTTTTCAACACACTAAACTTTTACTACACATATTCCCAAAATAAATATACATTAATTAAACCCATATAATTATATACTCAATACGTATATAATTATATACCTATTTAAATATAAAGCCAAGGAGAAAACTAACAACATAAAACATTGAACCCGATTAAGACCGACGACACACTATGGCTAGGGTGATGGTTTGAGACAGAAACCCAAGTTACTATCTCCCAATCGATACCGTTGGTCAAGGGACACACTCAGACCTTTGAAACCAGGTGGAGTCGATGTCCTGTACCTGCATCCTGCACACAATACGAGTGTCGAAACATGCATATAATATATTAAAACACACTGTGAAGAGGAAATTGCGGAATCCCAGGGCACTCGCATGCGAGTGATGTGATCTCATCCCCTTCACCAATACAATAACACTAACTGACGCATCTAATCATCCATGATATAATCAAAACATAAAGCATCAGTAATTCATATACATGCTAATGTAATCCGTAACATGAAATAATAATAACATCTGAATAAAGTACCATCACATCAAAACATAATGTTTACATCGCTTAACAGATAGCGGTTAAAATAACTAAGTTCCATAGTCACAATGCAACAGAAATAAAACATATCATAAGAAAGCACTGTTCGATCAAAGAGCAAAATGGAGGGGTGTTACAAGATCTAGGCGCTTCATGAAAACACAAGAGATCAATATGAAATGCTCAAGATTGCAATGTAATTGATTATCCAAGAATTCAATATGATTTACATATGAGACCGCCTAGTTATATAGCCAAGGTGAGACATAAGATTAAATAGGATTATGACAAGTGTATTAATCTTATGTCATGTGACAACTTATCACAACTACCTAGGACCCATATGTTACAAGTCAAAAGATAAGATGACAGCTAACACCTTTTAGAAAGATTCCTTCCTAGGACCTAAGTAAACTTAACATGTAAATAAGTCCCCTAAGATACCTAGTAATGAATGAACTAGGTACAAGACTTCATTTACACCAATAGTATTATAATATTAATATTATATATATATATTATCATATAATATATATTATATATTATTATTTTAATATTATCATAAATATGAGTATCATATTATATATTATACAATAATAATATATTATTATATATTATATAATAATAGATTTTTTTTTTTTTTAATTAATTAATTTATTATTATTATTTTTTATTGATGGTGAATAGAAGTAGAGTGAGCAGGAGTAGAGCAGGCAAAAGTAGATTGGGAATAGGCGAATGAGCAACTAAAGTAGAACAAGACTACCCAATGGACCTCATCAAGCAGCAAGCATCCAGGGAAGCTTGGTGCAATCCAAAGAAGCAAATTGTGGAAGACGACAGACATGGTCTCGAGGGAGGTTGATCCTAGAGCAGACCTCATTGGAGGGAGGACAGATGAAAGATTCCACAAACTAATTTCCCCAAGTGGTAGGAGTGGGGTACAATGTGATAGAGTAATTGGCAGCCACCCAAGGATAACCTGCATAGTGGTGATATAGGGTGACACACATGGAAGGTGGAAAAAAAATGTGAATGGATCACACCAACTAGGTTTGAATTTGTTTTAAGAATCTACAAAACTAAATGGGAATTGAAGTTGTTGGTATGGAAGGCATTAGCAAGGAAACCCTAGATGGCATGGATCAATAGGTTGGATGGGGAGAGGTTGAAGGTCATGGGGTGGTGGAAAAGGTAGTACATGGCGGGAAAGCTTAACTCAAATGTGTATTGCACCCCATAAGGAGAAGGTGTTAGTGGCTCCTACTAAGGACGCAAATAAGATGATTGGTGATAAAGGTATGTCTAATGTAGATAAACCATAGATGTGTTTCCTTTTTCATGGATAATAGTAAATTGGCATCCTTAGCCAGTCGCTTGAAAGATAAAGCTTTCTTCATGAAATGGGGGGTGGTTGGTTGACTATTTAAAAAATTAGAAACTTGTGCGAATAGAATTTCAGGGAATAACATATGTCAAATCTTTAATAAATGGATTTTTCATAATTAAATATCCTGATGGTCAAGAAAAAGGCTCATTTTAAACTCAGACCCACATTTCATGGATGGCACAAGCTTGTTTGTTAAAGACTTGGAGCCAAATTTTGATCCCCAAAAGCAATTGATTGAAGCAATTAGAATATGGATAAGATTGTATAACCTACCTTTGAAATATTGAGAGGATGAAATTCTCCAAGTGTTTGGAAACAGGGTGGGGTCATTTGTCAAAGCTAATGAAAATCTAGTGGATAGAAATTTTGGAATTTACATGAGGATTTCTGTAGATGTAATTGTTAATCCACTGATGCCAAAGGAATTAGAAATCAAATCTTCCCAAGAGAGGTGGTGGTAGAAGATTGAGAGGGAGGATGAATTAATCATATACCCTTCTTTCCATTCAAAAGGGAATGGGGCCATGGAATGTGTGAAACACGGTGAGGATAGGAAAGAAGATGATCAAGATAAAAGGGGAATGGATAACCAAGGGGAAGACCACCCTTCATCCAAAAAGAAAATATAGCATGTTGTGACAAATGAAGGTGGATAGGAAGCTTCATTGGTGAGAAACCAAAAGGTAGATAAAGTGGCAAGCCCGAAGGAGAAATTTGTGGTTGCTTGTCAAGTGGAACTAGGAAGAGGAATTACACTAGAGGTTAGGCCCAGGAAGCTCTAGAGATGGTGACCCATGATGGTGGATCAGCAGAATCAAAGCAAGAAGTAGGTGAGTTCAAGCAAGGATAAAAGGAAGGGGAGCAAGGTAAGGATTTGATTATGACATAGGAAGAAGTGTGCCAAGAAAGAGACATGGAACTGGCAAAACTATTTGAAAAAGGCTTCAAGCTCATGGAGAAAGAGGCTAGGGAACTGAAGCTAGATGAAGTACCACTCTTAGAGGATTATTCTTCCAAGTCTAAATTAGGGAATGAATTGGAGGAGACCAAGGAAGGAGAATTGTAGGAAGAGAGAATGCTAACACAAACATAGTAAAAAATTAAGAGGCCTAGAACTAGGAAAGGGTGCAAGTGGGGTAGGAAATCAAATAAAGAAATCTACAACTCGTAGGAACAACCAAAGGGTAGATGCAATTAACATTGAGATCCGAGAAGGTAGTAGCCCTTCCTGAAGTAGAATGAGGGCTATAACATGGAATTTTTGGGGCTTAAATGCCCCTAACAAGTGACACTTGTTCAAGAATCAAATTAGTTTATACAAAGCAGATATAATTCTTCTTCAGGAAATGAAACTTGGTGATAAGGAAGGTGATAATTTCATGAAATCTCTAAAAAATTGGGAGGGTAAATTGATAGCTGCTAAGGGGGCCTTAGGTAGTTTGGGGGTTATGTGGAACTTGTTAGTGATAAAATGGGAACATGTGTCTTCTAATCAATGTTGGTAGTGTATCAGGGTAAAAGTCTTGAATGTGAATGAAGATTTTTTTGTCATCAACATGCACAGTTTGGTTGAAGCAAATAAAAAGAAGGAAGTCTAGAACCAATTAAAGGATCTGCTATAAGGAGAAGAGGGGAGAAGAAATGTGGTGGTTGGTGATTTAAATGAGACAAGGAGTAATGAGGAGAAGAAAGGGGGTAGAACAATGACATCTAAGGCACAAGGGGATTTTAGGGATTTCATATATGATTGCATGATCAAAGATATAACAACAAAAATGGACTCTATATTTGGAAAAATAGAAGAAAAGGATTCTCAAACATAGCAAAGAGGTTGGATAGATTCTTATTGGCAGGGGACTAGGAGGCTTTTGTTTCAATATTTGAAGAAAGTATTCTCCATGGATTGGATTTGATCATTTTCTAATACAATTGGTTGTTACACTAGATAAGGACCCTTTAAGGTGCTCATTTAAATTTTAAAATATGTGGCTAAGGGATGAAGATCTAAAAAGGAACATTGTTCAATGGTGCGGGGAAGCGATTGATCATGGGAATAACAAGTTATATGTGTTCATTAAGAAGCTTGCCAAAGTGAAAGCTAAGATCAAGGAGTGAAACAGAGAGAACTTCAAGGACATTTTTAGGAGAAGACTAGGTTAGAGGAGGAGTTGGTCACCTTAAATGACAAAGACATAGCCTTAGGAATGGAGGTGGATGATTATATGTTGGAGGAAAAGTTGAAGCTAGAATTTTTAGAGGTTTTGGCGAGGGAGGAAATATTTTGGCATCAAAATTCAAGAGAGACCTAGCTAAAAGAGGGTGACAAGAATACTAAATTCTTCCATAATTCTTCAAAGGAAAGGAGCAGAAACATGATCTCAGAGCTTGTTAATTCATATTGACAAATAATCTATATGGAAGATGAAATAAATAAGGAGACAATCAATTTTTTCAAAAAACTGTTGAATAAAGATAATCAATTGAATTGGGAGGTTCAGGAAGAATTTCTATTAATACCCCAAGGCTAGTATCGAAGGGTGACAGTCAAAGACTCTGGATTGTTGTCATGACTAAAGAAGTGGGGAGGATCGCCTTTTAATCAATCCTAGACAAGGCACCTAGGTCTGATGGTTTCTCAACAAGCTTCTTCTAGCATTACTAGGATATCATTGGTAGGGATCTGATAGGGGTCGGTCAAGGAGTCCCATAAAGAAACAATGATTCTAGGGGCACTAAACCACACCTTTCTTGCTCTGATCCCAAAAACCAAAATGGCTAAATCTAGGGGGACTTTCGTCCCATATCCTTGTGCAATATGGTATATAAATTATCACAAAGATCATGGCAAAAAAACTAAAACCAATATTGGGGAGGCTCATTTCAAAAGAACAAAGTGGCTTTTCCTTGAGTTGATCGATTGTTGAGGGGGTTTTCATGGCTCATGAGGCTGTCCATTCTATGAGAAGGTAGGGTTTGGAGAGCATGATCATCAAATTGGACATTCAAAAGGCATATGACCAAGTAGATAGAGAATTCCTACTAAAAGTTCTAGAGAGGTTTGGTTTTTATCAAAACTCGATATGATGGGTTAAAGCATGCATAATGTCCCCAAAAAATTTAGTTCTTATCAATGGCTTTCCTTAGGGATATTTTTCTTCAAATAGGGGTCTCAGACAAGGGGATCCCATTTCCCCTTTCCTCTTCATACTAATGACATAAACTTTGAGGAGAAAGATTAATGCAGAGAGAGCTTATGGAATTTGGAGAGGAATAAAAGTTGTGTCAAGGGCAAATGTGGTGTCCCATCAACAATTTGTTGATGACACCATATTGTTTGGAAGAGCTTGTTGAATTGAGGCTAGGATCATCAAGCAGGTCCTTGATAAAATATTGTTTTGTGTCTAGTTATAGTGTGAACTTGTGGAAATTAGAGGTCTTTTTCTTCAATGTACATCCTAGTATCCAGAGGGATATTGCAGGGTTTTTGGGTTTAAGATGTGCTAGACTACTTGGGAAGTTCCTAGGCATTCCTCTATTTGTGGGCCTCAACAAAATCAGGCTATGGGAGGAATTGATTTCCAACTGCAATCATAAAATAGAGTCTTGGAAGGGAAAATGGTTGTCTTCTGGGAGCAAAATCATGATGATAAGGGTGGTATTGATGGAAATCCCCATATATATTCAATATCATGTCTCAAACTTCCAAATAAGGAAGCATATGGTATAAAAAAATAATGAGGAAATTCATGTGGAATGGTACCTTTAGGGAGAAAAAAATTCCTTTAATAGCTTGGGATGGTGTGTGTGCCCCAAAGGAGGCTGGGGGCGCCGAGATTTGGCAGTTGGAGCTTATAAATTTGGTTATGGGGGTGAAATTGGTGTATAAGATGTATAATAAACTGAATCAAAAGTGGATTAGAATACTACAAAACAAGTATTTGGATTCTAGGGATCCAAAGCATGTCCTCATGACTATTGATCCTCCTCGCGGCTCAACAATATGGAACTTCATGTTAGAGTGCAAAGAGATAATAACCAAGAATATCACATGGGAAGTAAGGGATGGTAGGGATGCTTTTTTTTGGGATGGTTCTTGGGAAGGTAAAGATGTCTTGGAGTGGGATGACAGCTTGGTTGATCTTAAGAACATTTTATGTCAACTCTAGGGGGAGAAATTCAGGGACTATGTAGAATGGAACAAAGAAGAAGGAATTGATTGTTGGAGATGGAAATCACTAGATGGTGTCAATGCCCCAAAGGAGAAAAAGGATCAATTGCAACAAAAGCTTGAGATGATACATTTAGTCATAACAAAAGAAGCAGATAGGGTGAGGTGGCATGGTTCAACAATAGGTGATTACAAGGTAAAGTTGGGCTACAAGATAAAAGAGAGGAAATGAGAAAATTTGATTGGTTGGAACACCTCTTCTGGCATCAAGTGTGTCTCCCTAAGGTTGGGGTGTTTGCTTGGGTGGAATTTCAAAAACACATTCTAACCAAGGAGAGATTAACATGACTAGGAATCTAGGGACCAAGTCAATGCATGCTATGTGAAAAGGTGGGGAAGGACATTAATCATCTTCTTCTTGGTTGTGAGATGGCCAAATTTTGTTAGCATCGAGTTATGGGAAAGTTAGGTTGGTAGAGTCCCTTAACAAAATATTTGAGGACCTTCTTTCTAATGTGGACAAATAGTAGATGTCGTAGCATTTTCCATAGCATTTGGATAGTGGCTCCCTCTATCATTATATGGAAACTATGGAAAGAACATAACAAGCAAATTTTCTAGGACCAAGCAATGAACAAAAAGGCCTTGGGAAAAAAGATCAAAGAATCCATTATGGAAAAGGTCAATAATGTTGCTCAAAATCAAATATTAAAATCAAACTTCTTCTCAAATTAAGACGGGAAAATTAGGAAGGTGGGGCCTAGGCTAGTGGTCCCCCCATTAATGGGGTCCTGAGGGTTTGTCTCATGGTGTCCTTGAGGGAAGATGTGAGGTGGATGGAGTCAAAGGAGAGATGAGTGAAAGTGAATTTTGATGGAGCTATAATGGGAAATCTAGGTGAGAGTGGGGAAGGTTGTGTGATCAAGGATCATAGAGCGAAGACAATAATTGAGAACTCTACATATCTAGGGATCAACATAAATAATGAGGCATAATTGTAGACTACCTTAATTAGGATTCAATGTGCCAAACATAAAAATTTAGTAAAAATTCATTTGGAGGGGGACTCTTTAATCACAATTAACACTATCAAGATAGGTTGGACCCCCAACTAAAAACTAAGGAGACGACTCTATCCTGTCACAAATTTACTTGCTGAGTTGGATGCCTACAAGGTATCCCACATTTATCAAGAGGGCAATGGGGTGGCAGATGACATAGCTAAATAGGCCTCATTGGCTAGGCCAACTTAAGTTGGTTTATTCCATCATTATGATTAGTGGTGGGTTATAGTGAGCTCCTGGTGTGTGGAGGTGGCATCACATTGATGGCTTGTACCATGATAGTCTTGCAAAGTTAGGGTTAATGCTAGTAGACTATCATAAAACATTATGTATTTTTGGTATTTTTCCATGAAAAACTTTTGGCTTTGTGTGTAAGGTGTGTTTGTGTTGAGTGGTATGGATACCCCAATAAGATTGGAATGCTCGAGAAGCCAATTGGATTTCATAGGGGAGGTAACAAAAAAAATGTTGGGTAATGTGTTTAAATCCAAGCATGGTTTGATTATTCATGCACTCAAGATGGTACTCGGTGAGGAGTTTCTTCATTCATATCATTGTTGCAGAGTCAATATAGACATCACTGCAATGTTCTTGGCATTGGTTTTGGAGGTAAGGGAGACTAAGGATATGGTGCATCAGCTGTGCAAAAAGATGGTTTGGGGTAAGTTTTTGATTGTCCTTGAGGATGTTCTAGAAAGTTATGAGGTGGATCTGGGTGTGCCATTACCAAATGATTATTATTTTCTCCATTGGCATGGGCTTCCTTCAGAAGCCTACCCACTGATCTTCACCAACGATCTGACATCCTTGCCTAGATTTTGTGTGGCGACGATGAGGAGCATTAAACTCTTGAAGCAGATATTGGGCTTGGTTCCAAATGAGGGGTCAAGTTGGTTGTAGGCATACATTCCCATATAAGGCTTGGTGGATGCGGATGACACAACTAATTGGGGAAGGGTCGGGATAAGGAACTACTTGAGGTAAGAGTAGTGTGGGTGCATTTCAGCTCTCTGGTGTTATGGGTGGGGATTTAATCAAAATCTTTGTGTTTTGTTGGGAATGGTGTCACATTTGGGTGCTCAAATATTTTTATTTTTTGTTAACATGGTGTTGGTATGGGGGTCGCTAAATCCTTTTGTTTATGTATATAGACAATATTTAGAAAGGTATAATATGGGTGATGGCTCCATTTTGGTACCACAAAGCTTGGGTATATATGTATTTTGGTTTGTCCCTGGTCTTCTAGGGTGATCTATTGATGGTCCCCTAATACATATTGTAATGTTCATATTTGACTTTAATAAACAAGTGTAGCCCCTTAGCTTCCTTTTACATCAATCAAAAAAATAATAATTAAATATTATTATATTGTTATGTATTATAATATTCATATATATTAATATTATCATAAATATTAATATATAATATATTTTAGTATTTTCATCAATATTAATATATATAATATATGCTATATATTAATATTATCATAAATATTAATATATAATATATATTAGTATTGTCATAAATATTAATATATAATATATATTAGTATTGTCATGAATATTAATATATATGTCAGGCAATATCTATAAAATATTTTTTTTAAATGCTCTATGAAACAAATACCCATTTCAAAGAGATTTTTATAATATAAAAAAAGCTCTCCAAAATGAATATCATTTTTGGAGAGCTACACATGTAAAAAAGCTCTCCAAAATGGATATTCATTTTGGAGAGCTTGTAATATTAAGAAAAATTCTTCGAAACGGATATCAATTTCAAAGAACTACAAGTAAAAAAATGAAATGTTTTAAATCATTTTTAGTATCGAAACTTTCACAACAGCATGGGAAAAGCTTTAAAAATAGATATCCAAACTGATCAGATGCCCATTTTTGTTGTTTTAATCAAAATTTACCAATTTCTCTTCAGTTTTAATAGTATTCAAGTGAGCTAAGTTGAGTTTTGTTTGTGTTTTTATTATTTTAATTTTTTTCTCTATTTTTTAACATATATATTATATTTTTATAGATTTTAGTAATTAGTTTAAAATTATGTTAATTTTGAAAATCATAATTTTAAACAGGGTTTAAATGGAAAAAAATGATAGAGAAAAATCTCCACTAAACCCTCCTCTGCCAAAACCTCCTCCACCAAACCCTCCTTCAATTCAGGATTTAATTGAGATAAATATGACTAAATTGAAGAACATTATTGAGAGATATTGTCACCACTCACATTTGTATTCAATAACACCTAATATAGAGGCCATAATAAGTCATGTGCAATACATCACAAGGCAACATAATTCATTTCAAGTGTTGGAGAGATGTGAATATTTTGGAATATGCTAATGGTTTGAGCTATGATGAGATTAAAAAAATTAGAAATATCTAAAGTCAATTTGGTCCAATATTTTGTGAACCCAAAAATTGGACAATCTGTTGGTTTACATAAACCAATATTTTCCATGAAATGGTGCACACATGAGGGCATAACAAGAAACTTTTGGGATCATTGGTGGATGGTATTTGATAAACTACCTTGACAATAATCTTGATGTCCCTCTTTATTTTCTCCGCAAATTATATGTGGAGTTGTTTAAAGCAAACATGTGAACTATTTTGATTTTAGACATTTTCAAGGAGTAGGTATGGGAATGCCTCAAGATAGACTTGGCGAATGTGTCAGATGCAAGATCCATATGCTCCCCCTCCTCATATTTATGTTGGTGGATTATTGACATCTAGACATATTTGTGTGCCTCATTAGTGTATTATGTCCAACCATATATGCCTAGGTCCTATGGGAGATACTACTGAGCCTCCCCTAGACATAGTTGAGTATGAAGTGCATGATGTGACACCTAGAGGAGATGAGGCAACAGTGCATACTACATATGTAGAGGTATGTAAGGGAATAATAGATGCATAACCATCCATGGTTGGAGATGAGGAGCAACAGCAATAGATAATGTATAGGTAAATCTGAAATTGATTTCATGGTACATTTCATTTAAATTATTATAAAAAATAGTACATTACTAATATATATTTAAATGGGAATGAACAGTTGATGATCGAAGATGAGATTAGAGAAGTACATCATGGTACTATTTTGTCCATTGAATTTGGCCTAGACATGGTATCATTTTTTGTACATGTAAAACTTTTTTATTGTATGCATATCATTTAAATTGTGATTAATTAAATAAATACTAATTTATAGATCTTGATCTTATTTTTCTTTTGCAATGTACTCCAAATGTGACTAATGCGACCGCGTCATATACTAAAACACCTGATCATCCTCAAAGACAATCATTTGTAGAGCAAGTCACGGTGAAGGTAATTGAAATAAATTTTAATGGAATTAATTGTTTAGTTAGAACTTATACAACTTATTATATTGATTTAGATGTCAATTTCAAATATATTATAGTTATATGTAAACACATTTGTATTATTACATTCTTTCAATGTTTAATATACATGAATTTAATGTTACTACATCCATAACAAGTTCTTCTCAAACAATCTCAGTTGCATCTTTGATTCAAGTATACATATTTTTATATCTAGTAGACATATAAGTTTCTAGATATATATGTAGTATATGTTTAGTTCATGTTTATTTGTCTGTAATTATATATTAATTTTATCAATTTTATTTTTCTTCTTATAGATTATTCCCCCATCCACGTATGTGGATCCTCTACCATTTCAATATGGTAGGACTCTTGATCATCCTAAGGGACCATCATTTGTTGAACATTTGTTAGTGAAAAAAAAAAGGTTTGAGATAATGAAGAATTCAATTTGAATTTAATTTATAGTTTAGTATAGTGATTAGATGTTACTTTGAAAGTTATAAAAATAGTAGAAAGTTATAAAAATAGTATAGTGATTAGACATGGGTCAATGAGTTTGACTTGAAACTACACGGTTGAATCCTGATAGCAATATCATAAGATAAGCTTCTATTTAGTAGTCTAAGTTATTTACCATTGAGCTAATTAATCTAATTTTTGGTTTGAATTGTTTTTGTGCAAGAAAATTCCCATCCATCAAGTGGAACGAAGAGGCTACATTTTGATGATTTGCCACAAGTTTAGGATTTTCTTGACATGGAATAACTATTGGAGATATACATTGCATATAGATCATGAGATGGCATATGCCACATTTTGTAAATATTATTTTGAGTTGGCATATATGTCAAATTTGTATATATACATACACAATTACTCTACACTTATATATGTATAAATTGATATTCGATATATTTTGTTCATTGTGTGCATGTTTTCCTACTTCAAAACTTAAAATTTGAATATATAATCACTTTATAATGGTTGAGATATGGTGAATAACATGTTATATCTATTGATTTCTTGCAATATTTCACTTTAATGGTTTATGAATGACATATCATTTTCACTCATGTTATACTATATTATTAAATTTGGTTGCCTTGGGAAACTTCACCAAATGTGATCCCTTTATTATTTTGATTATATAAGAAACACAGGTTTTGAAGGGACCTAAAACCCTTTACAACTTTTGAAACAAAATGTCACTCAAGAGAAATTAAAATTAAAACACCAGTAGTAGCCCAAAACTCAAAACACCAAGATATACAAAATGTTGCTCAAAGGGTAAAACACTAAACTACTAGCAACAACCAACAACAACAAAACAATAGGAAAGAAACTGAGACCAAACAATAGAAAAACAAACAAAAAACAGTGAAACTGGACACTACTTCATACTGCTTAAGGTGTTGGGCACCTCAAGCTGTTGATTCCTATGCAACCCAATCATGTCCAACAATTCTTTTTTCTCAGCTTCAAACAATTTCTTCCAGTCAACCAACCCTCTAATAGTAGGGCCTTTGACATCATCCTTCACACCTTTTTTACCTTTACCTTTGGCCAATTTCTCATTCTCCATAAACTCAAAAAAATATAACTGGTCCTCTCTAAGCTCACTAATCTTACGAAATAGGACCTCCAAAGAATCCACACTATTCTTTATTGAAATATGACAAGCCTAGAGAAGCTTCTTTATATCCACATTAGTATCCAATACCTTAGTTTCTAAACCATCCAAGCGTTGCTCACAGAGGGACTTGAAGTCAATGAATGAACCCTCAAGATCAACAATTCTATCAATCAGAATATCTGAGGCTGAGCCCTTCAGAATATTCTACAAATTCTCCTTCAAACTCCTAATTTTGATGTTGACCCTATTAAATTCCTGGAGAGTCCATTTTGTTAATTTGAAAGTACTAGTATCCCCTTCCCTTCCATGTCAAGAAGCTCAAACATAGAGGTGGAATCATCATTATGATAGGAGAATTTTGTTGGAAAAACAAGGATAAAAAACTAAGAGGGGGGGGAATCAATTGTCACAGAATATTTAAACTTTTCAAACTCTACTTAATCTCAGATCTGATGAATGAACAGTAAACCATGAACAATCAACACATCAAAAGCACAAAGAACACCAAGATTTTTTATGTGGAAACCCTGTTAGGGGAAAAACCACAGTGGATGTTAGTCACAATGTTATACCTTGTTAAAAGTATAATGAAAGATAATGGGAATGCACATGCATTCAGGCACACTGCCTAGAGCTCATTGCTCAAATATAAGAGGGCTCACTGCCAACAATACACAGCAATACGGGTTAGATCTGCAAGGTATGAATTGAGAAAATAGCTTCTACACAAGTTTGATTATAGTTCCAGTTAAGCACATAAAACCTTCTTCACACATCACTCAGACTTCTCACTCTCCCTTGCAATTGAATGAATAGATCAATATTTGCACACTTTCTCTTCTCTAGATTTTCTTCACTTCATACACACACTATCTTCGCTTAAACAATCACTCTTATAAATCTACAACATGGAATTACATCAACCTTGTCGGCCAAAAATATAAAACATATTTACAATGTTAGCCAAAATTTACAAATAAATTTGCAATGCAAATCAAACACCGTCAGCTAATATTATGATGCAACCTAAAACAATATCCTTGAGCACGCCAAACATTCAAAAATCTTCAAGGATCAGCAATAGGTTACAACCATCATGTCAACCAAGAACATGAAAACCTGAACATACCGAGAAAAATCTTCGACCATGAGCACAATGATCAATGCAAATGTACAACAAGGATATAGAAAGATCTAGAAGCATCCACAAACAACAAGAACTAGAAGAGAATCATCTACAGCAACATAAAGTACCAAAATCACATAAACTTCAATCAGGAACACTAACATAACCCACAAAAATACTGTCAGAACACAACTATTCATAGCACAATCAAATCTTCACATAAACCAAAATAAAAAAATTTAGTGATCCCACAATAGTGGTTTACAATTTTTGGCCAAACTGGACACTAAAATATTTTTTTGTAACTAAATCTTCACTTTCGGACACCTATAGCGACTAAACCGTGAGGAATTTGGAGATGATATGAACTAGAGTTTTATGAAATTTTGTCTATAGATTCTAAATATATTTTTCTCAAAAATTTTGGAATCAGATTGCACTTCTTTTTCTATCTCCCTCAAAAACTAATTTTTTTCAAAAAACAACATTTTTAAAAAGTGACGCTCACCGTATAACACATAACTTTTTTTCCATGAAGGATAAAATTCTAATTCTTTCTAATTTAGATTCATAACTCCAATATATAGTGCTTCCATTTGGTTAGATAGTTTTTTATTGAATATTTTTTCTTTAATCAAGTTTCAAAGTCAAACCAATTATAATTCAGACATAGCGTGACTGTATAACGCGTAACTTTTTTTGTATGTATCAAAATTCAATTTTTTTCTCTTTTTTGGATGAAGGACTTCAATATTTGGTGCACTCATATTTTTTAGATTTTTTTTTTATAATCTGCTATTTTTCCACATGTGAAGAACAAAGAGCTTGATTTTCGGTGAAAAACCTACATTCACGAGAAATAAAAAATAAATATAATAATAAAATAAAATCTATTTAAAATTATGCTTTTTGGGAAGCTTATAATAAGGAATATATACTTATAAAAAATAAATTTTAAATGAATTCATTTGATCCCCCAAAAGGTAAATCAAAAATGGGTTTTTATCAGCATTTTGATAGGTGTAAAGGAGACTCCATTATAGGTATGGTTTAAAACTAGAGGGGTTCTATCCAAGGGGATTTGATTTAAGGTAGTTTGATCAAACCCTCTTCAATTGGAATGCTTTAAATGGAACTTTTTAAGGCTTAAATCATTATATTTTCTAAAAATATGTGATTTCAGCAAAAATTTGTTCCTCCCAGAAATTGTAAACCAGCTTTGTGGGATCACCAACCTCTGAAACTTTTGGTAGATGAACTAGATACTCTTAGCAATAAACCATTTAGTCCACAACAATTTATCTTCAACTTTTTCACTATTCCACTGGCAACCTGCAACTCTTCCTTTAACAATTTTCTCAATATCCTTGACACATACAACCTTTAATACAATAATGCTAATAGTGTTGACATCAATGACAACCACATATCAGCAACACAACCACAACATCTAATAAAGTCTTCTGACAAGGGGGTTAACTTTTAGAGGCTTTGACTTTGCATGCTTCTTCTCAACATCGTCCTCCTCCTAAATGTTTTTCTCACCCTCAGTTTCCACATTAGGAGAGTTACGAACTGAGGAATCATCAATTTCCATCGCCTTCTCTTCTAGAGCCTTCTCCTTGTAGAGCTCTGTGGTGACCTTGAACATATCCTTCAAGGCTTGGTTTTTCATGGCAATGTGCTTAGAAACCCTCCTGGGCTTATCCTTGGCCTCCATTGTCAACACATTCTCTTGAAACCCCTCCTCCTTACCACTAGCCTCATTACCACCTTGACCAATGACCAATGCATCATCCATGGGCATGAAATCCCCAGAGCCCACTTTTGCATCCTCACCATTAGATTGGGGCTCCAACTCTTACAAAATAAGATGCTTAGCTACTTGTTTATCTGTAGGATCCCTTTAGTGTTAGTCTATATAGTTGTAACATCCTTTACCCTTTGATTCCTTGATTTGTTAACATCCTTAGTCTTTATAGTTTCATTTTGGTTTTTATCCTTTCAATAAAGTTAGATTTCTCCTTTAGTAGTGATGGATATTTCAATTTGAATTTTCCTTTTGAAATTAGTGCATCAAAAAAATGACATGGAATGCAAATTCGATAAAATAATCCATATAAAAACTCATTCTTTTGGCTTTATTTTTGAATGTTGATAAGCACACCATGAAACATGATAGCCATATATTCAAAAGAGTTAAATGCAAGATACACTACTTTCTAAGCATTCAAAGAATTTAGTGTTTTTTCAGGAGATGCATGTACTGTAAACAACATACATCTTTCATAATGTAACACGAATAAATCAGCAATAGGGAATACCATAATTCATTTATAATTCATTAACAAATCACATATTTTCATCAAGAAAGATTCAAAATAATGTTATAAAAGTAGTCCATAATAACCATAGTCCATATCTCCCTATCCCAATTAATCCAACCCAAACCTTAATCCCTTCTTAAACTATTAAATCAAGCCTAAATATTCCATTCATACAAAATCAATTCAATCTAGACCTTCAATTTCCAAGACACTAAAATATAATCCCTATGATGATGGTTATGGTTTTAACCAAGACACCATTAATGAGATCATTATGGGTCATATTTATATAGATTATCCATACCAAACCACATGTGAGCAAACTATTATGTTTTGTGAAGTGAAATAAACTACAAGAAAAATAAAATGACATTACAAGAATGTCAAAATTGTAATCATATAGAATCATTATGAAATGCATATAAAGACGCTTCCTACAAAGATAATATATATATGAACCCCTAAAGTGAACCTTGATTAGAAAACAAAATGCATATGCTAACATGACCATGTTACATTTACTTTCAAAAAGAGGGATATATAAATACCTACCGTTTCTGAAAAATGATAGTCCTTTTGGAATGTCAAAGCAATGCATGATGCAATATCTCTCCCAATTATCTAGTTGTTTGTCAAGCTTTAATTGAGCTGTGTATTGAATAGTATCTATAGCCTACAAAGCTAACATATGGAATACAACAAAATTATTAATTACCTTTATCAAATAATTTCTAAAAAGAGAAAATGTCTAGGGGTTAATCTTTGCTTTTACTATAGAAGAAAAAATTGACACTCAAAACATATAATGTGATGTGTTATCAAGATTCAATTGCATAGTTTTTGAGTCAAGCTCATTAACCCATATTTTATGAGTAGTGGTTCCCAAGACTCAATATCTTATGATCATGAATGGTCAACTTAGCACCTATTGCATCTAGTCGATCCTAACAAGGTTGAAGCATCTGAAATTCCCAAGAGATCACCCATCCCAATACTACTCCAACTCAAGTGTGCTTTACCATGGAGTTTCCTAGGGAATGCATACACGGATTGGACATGTCAATATTAAAAAAAATTCTCTCACCCACCAGGTGGATTTGGACTTGCACCTATGCCCCATCTAATGAGGTAGGAATCAAATGGATATGCAAGAGAAGAAATAAGATTGAGGGAATGAAATAAATTCTTGTTGCTCTACTTCATTCAACAAATAATTGAAGGAGAGCATAGCCTTTTGTGGGCGGGTGGGTTTGAAAGTGAAATATGGCTCAATTATTGATGAAAAATCCAAGGTGAATAGTTTAGGAATCCTTGTAGGGCTTAATCTTGGGGAAAACTCCATGATTAAGCACATGTGATTCAAAGTAGTACTAGGATGGATGGCCTCCGAAGAAATTCAAATGCTTCAACCCTATAACCATAACTTATATGTAATGAGTGTTAAGTGGACCATTCATGCTCATGACAAGGAAGGGATTTGTTCATTTTTCAAGTTACTCGATCATTTCAAAGTGCACTATTCTAACATAGTCCCTTAAGAGCCCTAAGAGCAAAAAACTACCAAACTATGATGGAGTGGTTCTCAAAGCTCATGGAACCTAACAATGTTTCATCTACATGTACAAGTCTATATGGTATCCCTCCACATAAACCTCTCTCATTTTTTTTCAACTTAACATTGTTTGGCCATGCCAACTTAGAATGGAAACTTGCAAAAAGCATTAATAAAGAGCAACACACAAATTTGGCAATAATCATATTTTTTTATTTCTTGTGTCCTAGACCAAAACGAACTGCACCAACACATCCAAGTGAGCATCTAAATTCAAATGAATTTATTTGTTCATTCTTCAAGTCACTTGATCATTTTAGAGTGCACTATTCTAACATAGTCTCTTAAGAGCATTAAGAGCAAAAGACTGAAAAACTATGGCAAAGTGGTTCTCAAAGCTTGTGGCACCTAAAAATGTTTTTTTATACATGTACAATTCCATATGGAATCCCTCCACATAAATCTCTCCCATTTTTTTCAACTCAACATTGTTTATCCATGCCAACTTAGAATGGAACTTGCAAAAAACTGTTAGTAGAGAGGAGTGCAAATTTGGTAAGAAGCATATTTTTTTGTTTCCTATGCCCTAGATCAAAATCAACTTCATAAAAACATCCAAGTGGCTAGATAAATTCTAGGGAAGGGCTATGTTCATTCTCCAAGTCACCTGATCATTTTAGAGTGCCCTATTTTGGTGTAGTCTCTTAAGAGCCCTAAGAGAAAAAAACTACCAAACTATGAAAAAGTGGTTCTCAAAGCTCATGACACCTAATAATTTTTATTCTACACTTAAAATTCCATATGGCATCAATCCACATAAATCTCTCATTTTTTGTTAACTCAACACCATTTGGCCATGTCAACTTAGAATGGAAAGTTGTAAAAATTATCAATAGAGAGCAGTGCAAATTTGGCAATGAGAATAATTTTTGTTTCCTATTTCCTAGACCTAAATTGACTATGCCAACACATCCAAGTGGGCATCTAAATTCCAAGGAAGGTCTTTGTTCATTCTCCAAGTCACTCGATCATTTCAAAGTGCACTATTCCAAAGTATTCTCTTAAATCCCTAAGAGAAAAAAATTTATCAAACTGTGACAGTGTGGTTCTCAAAGCTCATGGAACCAAACAATGTTTCATATACATGTACAAGTCCATATGGAATCCCTCCACATAAATGTCTCTCATTTTTTGTCAACTCAAAATCGTTTGTCCATGTCATCATTGAATGGAAACTTGCAAAAAGTCGATCAATGCAAATTTGGAAAGAATCATATTTTTTGTTTTGTACTTTATAGACCAAAACTGATTGTGCCAACACATCCAAGTGGGTAGATAAATTCTAGGGAAAGGATGTAATTTTTCTCTAGGTCACCTGATCATTTCAAAGTGCAATATTATGGCGTAGTCTCTTAAAAGCCCTAAGAGCAAAAATCAATCAAACTATGACGGAGTGGTTCTCGTGGCACCTAATAATTTTTTTCTACATGTAAAAGTCCATATGGAATCCCTCCACATTATCCTCTCTCAATATTGGTCAACTCAACACTGCTTGACCATGCCAACTTAGAATACAAACTCATAAAAAGTGGTTGTATAGAGATTTGGAAAGAAGCATATTTTTTATTTTTTTCTTCTTAGACCAAAACCAATTATGCCAACATGTCCAAGTGGGTAGCTAAATGCTATGTAAGGGCTTTGTTTGTTCTCCAAGTTACCCGATCAAATTAGAGTGCACTATTTTGATGTAATCTCTTACAAGCCTTTTCAGCATACACATGAGATACTTACACATGAACAAGAATACACTTGAAAATCATGAACATACATACATACATACATATTATATTAAACTTTTCATTCATGAAAATACATATATACACATGATATTACACTTGAGATTCATGAACATACATACATACATACATACATACATTATAAAATTGTTTGCACTTGTCAATCTAGCTACATACAATGTACATTCTTAGCATACACATAAAACATCACATCCATCATGTCAATATAAATAATAGCATGCATATAATATTTCCATTTCCTCATATACAAATACATAAAAGCACCACCCTAAGGTGTATCAATTGTATGCATATTTCATATTTCCCTCTCTATGGTTGCATGCCATTTTCATCTCTACCACCCTAAAGTGTATAAATTTTATGCATATCATATTTCTCTCTCTATGGCTACATATAATTCTCATCTATACCACCCTAAGGTGATCCATGTCATTACCCTTGTAGAAGCCACTCATCCTCACTTACTTCTCCAAAAAACATACTTGAATATAAATATAGATAAATTGTTGTGCATAAGCAACATGAACTAGAAACTAAATATGATGCAAGATTAAGAATCGCTAATTATAATTTTATTGTAGATCACCTTAAGAATTATATGGTGGATTTATTATCATCATAACCTCATTGTGCTCCAAACTTGAGTGTAGTAGAGTTGCATATAAATATACACAAATTGTTGAGCATAAGCAACACAAACTAGAAATTTTTAATTAAACATTATCTCAAACCAAATTTGATGGAAGATTAGGAAAAACTACTTAATAATTATATGTGAATGTCACCTTATGAATGATATGTGACCATTGAAAAGTTATAACTATTGATCTCAATATCCTTTTGTCCGATTCAAATTCTCTAAAAAGCCCACACATATAAACAAGTGAATTGATAAGAAAAGAAATCTTGAAGACCTATTTGAAACTCAAAAATGGTGGATTTATTGTAATTATAACCTCCCCATGCTCCAAACTTGAGTGTAGTAGACCTACATATAAATATAAATAAATTTTTTAGCATAAGCAACATGAACTACAACTAAACATTCTCTCAAACCACATATGATGCAAAACTAAGAATCACTGCTTATGAATTCTATGATGATGTATTACCATCATTGCCTCATTATACTCATAGAGGGAGGGAGAGAGAGAAAGAGGGAAGGAGGGAGATAGGGAGTGGGAGGGATAGGTATATAAAGAGTTAGGGAGGGAGGAAGGGGTAGGTGGAGAGAGGTTTTGTGTGTGAGGAGAGAGAGGGAGGGAGAGAGAGAGGGGGAATGAGGCATATAGGGAGTGGTAGGGTGGGAGGGATAGAGGAAGGGAGAGAAAGAGGTAAGGAGGGAGATAGGGAGTGGTAGAGTGGGATGGATAGGTGGAGGGAGAGAAAGAGGGAAAGATGGATCTAGGGAGTGGTAGGGTGGGAGGGATATGTATAGATAGAGTTAGGGAGGGAGGAATGTGTGGGCGAAGAGAGGTTGTGCATGTGTGTGAGGAAGAGAGGTAGGGAGAGAGGGAAGGAGAGAGATAGGGATCAGGGTGGGAGAGGAGACAGAAAGAGGTGGATAGGGAGGATATCCATAGAAAGAATCATTAGGAGGAAGGAAGTGGAGAGGTCAAGGGTGTGTGTGGAGGGAGAGGATGGATAGCCATGACACAGAGGCTGTGCACGTGAGGGATAGGAGGAGGAGAGAGAGAGAGAGAAGGAGAGATAGAAGGCGGGAGGGACAGATGGAGGAGAGAGACAGAAGGAGGGAGATGGAGTGGAGGACAGGAAAAGACTTGAGGAGGAAAGAAGGGAGAAAGGAGGGGAGAGGAGGGAAGACAGGAGGAGAGAAAAGAGGGAAGGAGACAAGGACAGAAAGAAGGTGGAGAGACACGAACGTGAGACAAGGACCACAAGGAGGAAAAGGACAGAAAGCAAGGAGGAGAAAGAAAGAAGGATGGAGATAAGGAAAGAGAGTGAGGAAAGGTGGAAAGAGGTATGTGAGAGGAGTGGAGAAAGAGAGAGGGAAGGGAGGATAGTGGTGGAGGATAAAATGGAAGGAATGGAGCCCTTTAATAAATAGAAGGAAAGAGGAATGGAGGGGATATGGAGGAAGAAGGAAATGGAATATAATGGAAAGTAGGGTATGGTGCATATATCTGTTTGAAGGAATGAAGGATGGTGGAATAAGGAATGGCAGAATAGATGGATCTAGGGCATACATATCTTTCACAATTTTTCCCAAATTTGTAAATGTTTTTCATATTTTGAATAAAATAATGCTTCACTCTATAACTTATGTTTCACAATACTACCAACACCTATCTGAGTATTGTCCTCAAATTCACAAAAATAATTCAGATCAATGGTATCAGAGCCAATTTGGTTTTCCACTTGAGATAGCACAATCAATTTCCATGAAAAGAGGATAAAGGTGTATCTATTATTCGAGAGATCGGTGATGGAAACCCTTGGAGTATTTTGTTATGCATAGAATGCAATACACTTTGGAAAGCATTCAATCTTCATCACAATGTTTCTTGCAAACCCTAGTGCCAAATCCAAAGCTGAGAATTCAATCAAAATATTATGTGAAATAGGCAACGAATTAGCCAAAATATTGGATTGTCATTTTGTGACTATTGTCCAAGCAAGCAGTGGAGGACCAAGTCAAATAGGCGGCCACCATAAATTTCAAGAACTATGTGAGATATAGGTGGGTTGTGTGGGAGGAAAATTCTTCTGATTATTTCCTTGATGGCTTCATGGCCCCATTGCTCGATATTTTTATGTAAATGAGGCAACTTATTGCGAGTGATATGTAGAACGAAGTGGTGTTGGGGTGGTTGTTTGAATGTTAGAGGTTGTGTTGTAGGATCTTCTTTTTGCTAAACTTTCAGGAGATACCTGAGTTTTTCAAGAACCATATGAAGGAATGGATGATGGAGTTTCACACTTTACTTGACCACTTTGTACTCCATAGTGGAGGACAACCTTATGGATAATCTTAGAGCCACTATTTATGAGAACATCAATCTCTACATGAAAAATAATGAAGAGGAGTTCCAAGAGTATTTGAAGGAGTTTGCTTTTGCAGTCTAGGGTTACTCATGAACATTTCTACTATGCCTAGTATAGAGAGAGTTAGGGAGGTAGGAAGGGGTTGTAACGCCCCGCCACGAAACCCTAGAGGACAACACACTAAACACCTAATAACGAAATTTTTTTTTAAAGTCCAATAGTCACATGATTATAAATGAAACATTAACTCAAATCCTAACCTAAGTCCTCTAAGGTCTGCGACTACACTACTTGATTCCCATAAGCTAAACTATAAGAACTGTGAAACGTTACATTAAACAAATACCATCTACAATATGAAATTATATTTAATCACCACATCTAATTGAATGTATTCAATATGAAATAACCATAACATGTGATCAAGATACCATTTAGGATCAAACCATTTAATTAACATATACAATAGCCTCTTCTACATTGTTTATTACATAAAATAGTTCAACCTTTAATTACACCATTGCATCAATAAATCAGAATAAGAAGGTCTCCTCATATACGAGTGAGGAGAGTACATCAAAGGAATGATACATGATACAATGGATATATGGTACAATATTAGAACATGAATTATAATCCACAGGAACTAGAACCTATGTTGAAGTCTTCAAATCCAGGAGCAATCACCACGAACACAAACAAAGTGAGGGAACCTAATGGAGTGCATAGCATGTTCCACTCAACTATGGGGAACTCCAAAGTGCACCCCCCATGCTAGGAGATAGCATTAAGGTCCCACCACAAATATCCAAGAGATAGAAGATGACACAAGGTCTAACATGACTCCAATATACAAGTACGGTACAACCACACATGACAGTAACACCACTTCTAGAGGCACACAACATCGAGGAAAACAAGAGAGTTTGAAAATGATATGCATATAATTACTCAATTTTTGAAAATAGTATAGTAAATGAATGCAACTAAATGCCTTTACATACAAGGAAAAAGTAATAAATCATGTAAAAGTGTATTTAGTTAACTCAAGGTAGGAAAGGAATGGATAGGAGTGAGTCAAAATTTGAATTTAGAATTTAAAAAAATTTAGAGGTTAGATTTAAAAGTGTACGATTAATCTCATGCTTACAAGATTGATTTGAGACATGAAAATAATAAAATCTAGACCTGTAGATAATATATTTATGGAAGTGAGTACAATAATGGGAAAAAATAAATGAGGGATGTATGGAAACATGCACAAACTTGGATAATATATGAATAAAATCTATAGAAATGTCTATAAATGAACAAGTGACAACATAGACATGAATGATCCTAGCTTACACAAGAATATTCCATTTATTATCTAATATGTAATTGTGTTAAGCCATTTTATGAAAATAAACACAAAATTAAATGGGAATCAGAATGAGTATGCAAATTTCACCATTATAATTAGTAAATACTTTTGGAAGTGTCATCTTATATTAAAAAACAAGGGTTTCACTATAGCTAGAGTCATTGTTGAGAGAATGGGTAACTTTGCTTGAGTTTTGTATGTGCCTACTTACTAGAAAAAATAGGTTAGGAAGACTATATTTATGATTGAGTAACTCTAAAAATAAAGAGGGCAAGAAAGGGATCTTGTACAACCTATATCTAATATTAAAAATTCATCATAACTTATGGATCAATACTTTAAGAATTTTTTTTTTTTAAAAGAGTTGGTTTCTCAATATACTTGATATTTATATGTAAGAAAAAAGAGGTTATAATGTAGACTAGATCAATAGGGATAATGAAATATCAACTAATCTAAAATCCACACACATTACATCCATACATATGTACAAGAAAAGTAAATAAATACAAAAATCTATAGTGAAATTTATTACTTATTGTAGCATAGCTCAACTTGCTTACAAAAATACACTAAGATATAATAAATTTTAGCAATTATTTGTAACTAGGCTACTAACCGGGTGCAGGAGCACCTACCTTAAAAACAAACATATTTTAATGTTTTGCTCTTAATATTTTTGTTTTGTTTTGTAATGGTCTCATACACCATTGATAAGGTGTAATGGGACCTCTTTGAAGCTTAGGTAAAATTAAAATAAAATGGAAACTCGTTTTGTAGGCGTTTCCTTAGTTTTTGGCTGAAATTCGAAAACACAGTGTGTTTTCAAACGCGGGTTTTTTGGCCACTTTTGAGCTCGAATTTTTAACCTAACTGATTTTTTTCGGTTTGGGAAGAAGGATCCCGACATTTTGAGCAGATGTGTGGTATCTATAAAGAGGAACAAATGTTTTTTTTTGTGAACAGATCTGGTTTTTCTGTTTTTGTTGGCGTGGCAGTAATATTTGAAATGGAATAAGTCTTTTCTTAGTTTCTATGGCATGTAAATCATCTTTGTAAAGTTCTGTTTTTGGATCTTTAAACAGTTTTTCCATCACTTTTTGTATTTTATTAAATCTTTTTTTCTTTATTTCACTGGTGAAATAAACCAGAAACATGGAGTGTTAGTGTTGTTTCTGCTCGCACCAGGCAGTAACGCAAGGGAAGCAATGCTAGGCTCCAAACATAAATAGTGTACATAAAGTAGTCATTAGAGTTTCCTTTTGCAAGTTGGAGGACTGTTTCTAGGCGAGTTGGGAACAGAAAATACAGTCAAGAGAGCAAAATCCCAACGTGGCAGGGGTGGTATTTTTAAAATCTGATTTGTATTGTGATTGTAGACAGTGCTAAGGAGGTGTGGAACAGTAACCAAAAGTTTCTTTAATGCTTTTGTGGTCAAAAAAGGCAGAATAGGCCAATGAAGAGCCTTAAGAAACCCTAGGTTACCCTAGGTTGGATTTTTCCCCTGTACGGGCAGAGAAAGGCATCCATCTCCAAAGAAGCTGTCAGAGCTTGGGAAAAGAACCAGAGAAACAATAAAAAGATTGGCACAATTAGGATATACACTCTTTTCTTTATTTTGATAAAAAGAGTTTCCCTTCCCTCTTTCATTTATCCCTCTCTACTCTATTTGTTTAAAATAGATTGATCACCTCTCATGAACTACCACACCCCCCAATCAAGTTGATTACTCCAAAAAAATAGTGTTATTAAATATAAAAAGTTATTTTCAACTAAGAAATTAGTACAAATCATGTTGCTAACCAAGGAAGGAATCGACCATGTGGCTATAAAAGTAACCATTTGCTTAGGAAAAATATAAATTAACCAAGGAATGGTAGAATAGAAGCTACATAGTCAAAGGAATTAGCAACATCTTGTGTAACAATAGAAAGGATAAACAACCCATTTAATTTTCCATGTAATAAAAGAATGATGGCACTATTTTCATGTGGCATTAGGGAATTCTACTTGGTTAAATACTGATAGAGGGAGAGTCATGCACAACCCAACAAACAAGAGAAAGAAAACTCGCTTTATTAGTCACTTTATAAAATATAATGTAGCCTCAAAGATACAACTACAAGTGAATTATTTTTATCATGAATGTAGATAAATTAGTATAAATAGACTATATTGCCAAAATAAATAAAAATATCTTGAAATACTTGTTTTAGTGATTCCAAAGATATAAAAATATAAAAAATCCCTTTTTTTAGAAGTTGAGAGTTGGTTGTTTGAAATTACTCACAATACACTTACTTATATTTGATTATTACATAAAATAATGATAACCTCATTATCCAATTAATCCAATATTACCTCATTATAAACACATGTAGCAAGTTTAGTCACAACTTGTCACCAAGGTATCACATCTTAAAACAAAACTCTTATAACAATTATACATAGGTCTTATAGAAGAATACATAGTCCCTACCACATTTTTGTAGCAGACCATTTACATATGAACTGTCATATAGCAACTTGGTTTAGGACTATAACAATGTAAAGAAAGCTTGTAGCATATGTATAGGTAGTCTAAAAATATAAATAAGTTACATTCTTCTTGTAGTAATCCTTTGAGAAGGTAATTTAACATGAAGCTATTAGACAAAAACAACCAAAAATAAAGAAGAAAACTAAAAAAATAACCTACTACTATTTTTGGTGGTTCAAAAATTGCTCATATATTAGACATGTTAGCTAAGAAATTTTGTGAGTGTGGAATCACAAAGTGGAGTTGAGTGGTATAATCATCTTTCCACAATCACACAATATACAAGATACTCCATTACTATGATAGGTACATAAAAATATCTTCCTTCCCCTCTTCCAACACTTAGCTTGGAAAATTACCATCCTCATTTGCCAAATATGGCTATTAGATTGTATTCCTCTTATGAATCTCCATCCACCTCAACACAATCTCTTCTTCCAAAATATTTTCCTCTCCTTTCTTCCTCATGGGTAAAAGCACAATGTTGTGTCACACTTTTATAAAAGAATCAACCAACAATGATCCAAATTTTTAACTTGAATCACTAAAAAGTGACATATATGTTTTTTATTTATTTTGGAATGATGTAAACTCATAAAATATATTTTTTAGTGTATTTTATGTTTGTATTTGAAAATAAAAACAAAAAATTATTTGAATATAGTTTTTATAAAATTAACATGCTATAATTTAGTTGCTAATACAATGCTGAAAAATGAAGTTAAACGCGACATCAATCTTATATAGTAAATTTTATTTTTTCCTTCAATTTTTGGTGTGTGTATTTATAAGTTAAAACTTTAGTGCATAGATTTATTTTTTCCCAATTTTGATATACTTATTTTTTTTAAATAAATATTAAAATGTGGGTGTATTGAAAACATAATTGTTCTCATGAGACATCACCATTTGTCTTAACTATTTATCCAAACTAGAAAAAAAACTATACCATCTTGACATTGAGTCTTTTATTTAGTGCACTATATATATATATATATATATTAGTATAATTTTTTCTTGATAAGCTAATCAACCTTATATTTTGGTGTTGATAACCTATTTTTAGTTTAAAAAAAAACTAACCTTGCTAAATGTGTCTTATAAAGTGCTTGCCAAGGTTATTGCTTTGAGGTTGGTTGATATCCTGCCCAAATTTATCAACAACACTCAAACAGGCTTTATAAAAGGAAGATTCATTCTTGAGAATCTCATTACTAGCTGGGAAGCCTTGGAGTGGGCCAAGAAATCCAATCAGAATGTTGCAATGCTCCTCTTGGACTTTGAAAAAGCATATGATAGGGTGGAGTGGGTGTTTCTAAGGACAATTCTTCAAGCCTTCGGTTTTCCCAGCAAATTTTGTGATATGATTGACAATCTACTGAAGGATTCCACTGTGCAAATTGATATCAATGGCA
>VDFB02061065.1:0-18974 GCA_007258455.2 Sequoia sempervirens
TTAAGTAATCAATTTTTATTTGATTAAAATCTCTAAAGTCTATCTATTTAAATTAAATAGAATTAAAACCTTATTTAATTTGATCCTAACATCATCTCTTTTTAATTAAATAGAAATCAAATATTTATTTAATTAATCTCTTCATCACATTCTTCTCATTATTTGATTTAAATACGTCCTAAAATCTAAGTCAAATGGTCACATGCATACAATCTCCCTATTAAGTGTTAACCCTTGATTAATTTAGGAATTTCTAATTCATGTCCCATCCTCCAACTTTTACCACTTGCACATGAAAATAGATTTAATTGATTTATTAAATCCTCTATTTTCCTCAATAAGGCATCTTTTGGAATATTCCTCCAAGTTTGAATTCAAATTCCAAGTTGACATGTACATCCAATAAGGCATTTACTCCATCTTACAAGTCCTTTTCCTTGAGCCAAGTGGCATTTATTGCATTTTCCCTTCCCTCTTGCTTGTCATTTCAACAAATTTGAAATTTAAAATTATGCATTTATTGGCACAAACCCCAAATCTTGCACATCCTTCATCCATTCATAGGTTGACAAGTGGCATCTTTCCATTGAATGAATGTTAGTCCCACATTTCTCAAATTTGGACATTCATCCATCTTGGCATTCTATAAATAAAGAGCTCATATCCTCATTTTATCATCCACAAATTATGCAAAGTTACCATGCTCAAATATCTATCAAATTTCATCCATCATTCTTGAATCTTAGCTAGGTTATTCAGGTTTTTAGCTTGGAGCACTCTTCAACATCAAAAAAGTGGATCAAATCTCTTCATCACATCAATCTTGCATCATAGGAATTGGGAAAGGTCCAATTTTCACCTCAAATTGGCACCAATTCCCCCATGGGATCATAAGTTTACTAGTTCAATTAGGATTCAATCTTTAGTTTGTTATTTTCATTTGTGTTTTCATTGCTTTTTTCCTAATTTGAACTTGGTGAATGGATTTCATGGGGAATCCTTGTTCTTGCTTGCACCCTAACTTAATGTGTTTTTCTTATTGTTTGCGGGTATTAGGATTGGGGTTCATTGATACTGAAACTAAATTTATTTCAAATCATCTATATAACATAAAGTACAATGAACTTGTGGGAGGTTAGGCTTAAAAAACTAGTACATTATAATCAAATACACTAATTGCTTACAAGAAACACTTGTAAGCTAAGATGAAGATTTAATTTAAGTTGGGGGATTAGTTGAGATGCTTGTTTTTTTTTTTTGATCGGTAAAGGTAGGGAGTCCCTGCAGAATATTTTATTTAATCTCAATAATAAAGCTTACAAATGCAATATCCATTTACAATCAACTTCCAATATCTCTAAATCATCCTCCCATCCCCCAAAGATAAACACTCACCCTACTTTTAACCAGCCCACCTAGTTTTTACAATTTTTCTCCCCTACAAAGTCTCATCCTAGCATAAACTACACAACCTGGAATTACACACTTTCTAGCCTTCTCATCCCTAAAAATGCTGCAAATATAATGTTTTCCTTGGTTGCAAATATATTAACCTAGTAGTTCCTCACTAATATACGAGGATCCCTTCATGTTTGTTTGGTGATTCCATGGAAGTGAAAAGCAATGGGAACCTTTCCACCTCCGTCCCTCAAACCTTTAGTTTAAAAAACCATTAGGTATGGGAATACCTTTGACCTCCATGACCATCATCAAAATATCCTCAAAATCTCCCAAGAACTACTTCTTAATATTTGATCCTTTTGCACAAAGTAGTGGCCATTTCCTTTGATTCCCTTATATCCAAAAGAGAAGAAAAAAATGTTTGTATTAAATACTCTGTTACTGTGATCATTCACCATTAAATCCTCCCCTAACACCCCTTTGACAACATGGCGAATCAACCTGTGGTGGGTTTTCAAAATTCTTTTGAGTCTCTTATCTGTTATTTCTCCTAGAAATGCCATCTATCTAAGCGAGTAGGTGAGATGAATGGGAGTATCCATGCTTACCATTCTTGAAACCACTCCTATTTCACTATGAATAGAAAATACACCTAATTAAAATTTGAATCTTGTACCTCCATCTCACATGCATGTAAATTAATGAAAGTGAATGGACCTTCACAAGCATGCCCTTGGCCTATTTATGTCTATACATTGGGTGATCGGTAAATAATTAGTTCAAATGTTATAACTAATCACTTGTTAGGGGGCTAATGTTCAACTCCTCATGATTTGATATTATCTCTATTTGATCAATCTCATCAATATCCAAGTTGGTAAGGTTATTGACCATAGAGTTGGCCTCTTGATATATGTGGTTGGTTATGTATTTGTCAAACTTTGATAATATGTCAATGTCTTTTTCCAATAAAGTGCTAAGTTTCCATCCTTGTATATATTTTTCCTTATCATATTGACAACTAAAGAGGAATCACCCTCAATTTTGAATTTGAATATTTTTAACTTTAAGAAAAAATGTAAGTCTAAAATGAGAGCTTGCAACTTAGCCTCATTGTTTGTTTCTTTTGGCAAACTTTTTGAAATTCTATTGACCGTCTTTCCTTGTCAATCTTAAATTATGCAACCTACACCTGAAGTTATTGGGTTTCCTCTAGAGGCTCCATTGGAACTTAACTTGAACCACTTATACTATGGTGGTTCCCATTGGCCTCTTTTCACTTGTTCTAGGACTCTACTCCACCAACCCATTAATGTGGGAAAGAATTGCTATTCTTGTTCTTATAAAATCTTCAAAATTTTAGTAGAATAATCTTGAATTACTCAACAAAGTTCTGGTTTCTTTGATTTTATGAAAATGTGGTCATTTTTGACCCCCTATTTTCCCCCCATTTCCATGCCCTTACCCAAGAATGGGTTCACCAGAGTACAATTTAGATACACACATATCCAATAAATTGACTTTTAATGAAGGCCCTAAACATACAAAATCAAGTTTGATACATAAATTGATTAATGCTTGTAGAGATAGTAATTAGACATGCATTGAATTGAAATGAGAAGGTTGGGTTTTGTTTTCTTTGAAAATTGAATTTAATCGTTAGCATGTCATTATAGAGGAATACAATTAATAACTTATAATTCAATTAAAGATCATAAGACTAAGACAACTTAGTTCTAATAAAATACTTCTAGGATAGAATTTTACTAGCAATCACATGTTACAAAACAATGATCTTGCATCCCATAAAAATATGATCTTGTTCTACCAACATCCAATCTTGTATTGGCTAAAATTTCCCTTTAATACCTATAAGAAGAATTTGCCTTGTACTATTTGATGTAAGGAAAATATGGGTGGTACTAAGAAGCACCATAGGGAAATATATGCTAGAGTTGAATTCCAAGACTTCCTAAACCCTTAATTAAGCCATGTAACTAAGTTAATAGTAAGAATATAGAATTAATATGAAGGTGAATGTTGAATGTTGGTGTAAATAGATGAGAAAATTGCACTACAAAGTGTTAAATATAGATACACATATGTTGTTCTACTAAATGTTTCTATATGAATGTATGATGTAAAATGACATAGGCATGATTCATTTAAATACATGACCTATAATTTTAGGACTTGAGGTCTCTTAACAATATAAATATGTTTGTAAATTAATTATTTATAAAATCTACTATAAAAAACATATGTTTAAAGTGGTGTAATACAAAAGGAAAAACTCTCAAGGTATGTGATAATGAATAATATTCTATCACACTTTTTGGCTAACTCTATTTTTTCTATATATTTTTATTAAAAAAAACATCAAATATATTAGGGAAAATTAAAGAAAATAAAAAATAACTTCAAACATTGGCTGAAATGTAAAAAACCCTAATATAATGAGTACACATCACATATCCCTTGCCACATCTTTGGAATCTATTATTTCTCACATATTTTATTAGTGGATAAATAGACACATGGCCAAAGCATATGGAGAATCAACAAAAAAATTATACTACAAATTACCATTTAAATAAGTGGAAAATAAAAAAATTATAAAAATTGATTCGTGTGCATTATTTTTTAATTTGAGAAAAAATACACCCTGTTGGTTCCCGAACCTATAGTCCAACAAATTCTAAACATTATTCCAATATTATGCTTGAAGGTATTGGAGGATTGGCCAATGAATAGGAAACACTCTATTTTTTTCTCTAAACTTTGGGCTCTACAAAACCTAGGTGGGTTCCTCTTTAATGCCATTAGTTCTAATGATATACAATGTAAATTCTAGATGATACCTAACAAATCAATTCTCATACACTTTTGACAAGGATGTGTGAATTATATCATGAAACATGTGAATTTATTGTTATCAATTTGATTTAAAGGTATAAGGAGATAAATAATTACATATAATTTAAGGTTGCCTTAAGATTTGTCATTTTAGATGCAATTATGAGGTTGTAGGATAAACAAGAATAAACTGGTGCCTATTCAAGGTCACATAGTCACTTAGCCACACATCTTTATTTAATAACATCTAAATATAATTTATTGGTCATTAATAAATTAGTGGTACTTGTAATAAACCAACCTTCCATAAGTTAACAATGTGATCCTAACATTACTTTGAGTTGATTGTTTTCCTGCTCCCCTCTCCTCTGTTCGTGTTTGAATAGCCTGCGTGCATGGTGGATTCTGCCCTGGGGGTACCCCACGGTCCCCGTTTTCCCCCCTGACCTGAGCCTCGCCTTGTTTCATGAAAAATTGTGTCCCTTGGGAGCCACTTTTGGAGGGTCTGGTCCTTTGGTGCCACCTATGATTCCGGTCTTGTCTAGTGTGGAAGTGCCGACGATCGAGATTCTTCCAGAAACTAAAGGTTGGAAGGATGTGTTGACCAATGGTAAACTAAGCTAAAATCCTCCACCTCCTTTTGAAGAGGAAGTCAAAGCCTCGGGAACAAATTTTTTTATCTTTGATATAGTCAGTGATAGGATTCTCTCCTCCATGGAGAATGTAGTTGTGGGTCATTTTCTCTCTTTCCATCCCACTGTAGATATGGTTCGAAGATGGGATGCTGCTAAATAGTGCCTCAAGGGAAGTGTGGAAATATACGCAATGTCGGGTGGTCTCTTCCTTTTCAAGTTCACAACCTCAAAAGACTTGGTTGCGGTTCTCTCTTTTGGGCCTTGGGTATATGGAAAATACAGTTTGGCTTTATGCCACTAGAAGCTAGGGTTTGACCCTATAGTGGATCTAAATAAATCAGTACCGGTTTGGGTTCACCTGCCTGGGTTACCCTTGGAATACTGGGATGAATCCATCTTCAAAAGCATTGGGGATTCCTTGGGACATTTTCATTACTTCTAACTCCATCACTAGATCCAAGTCCATGTTAGTGTTTGCTCACTTTTCTATGAATATTAGTGTGAATAAGACACTTCCTAACTCTGTGAAGCTGTGCTCTAAGTTCGGTACCTAGGTCCAACTTGTGTGCTATGAAAATGATGTCGTTTACTATCAAAAGTGTACCAAACCAAGCCACCTTATCTTTGACTATAAATCTTCCTTTAATCAGGAGTCTAACCCAGGAGACTCTGCTACTAATGCTAACCCTCCTCTAGAAAATGACGTTTAGAAGGATGGCGATTTGGCCAAATCTACCTTGTTAGCTTTGGTTGAACCCCCAATCTCTGGGGATCCTCTTAGTGGGATGGATATTTCTAGTGTTGATTTGGCTTCGAGCCTTGCTACTCTTTCTCTAACTAAGAGTGTGACAGTTGATAAGTTGTTGGATGTAGATGATCTATCCTTTGGCTCGACTCTTGGGGGGGGATGAGTTAGCTGGAGGCTCCTTGTTGGAGGTGGGTTTGGCTGGGACTAGTGAGACTATGGGTGAAGAGGGTGAAATTTGGGAGGATATGGGTACTGGAGTTATTGAAGAGACAACTTTTAGCTCTGAGGGTTTGAATATGGAGAAAGTTGTAGAAGAGGATAACTAGGTAACCCCAAAGAAAAGAGAGAGGAAGAAAAAGGCAGATGTGGGAGGTGACTCCAAGCTTGGAAGACCCAACTAGAGACAAGTGAGGTTGAGAGAGACTAAAAATGAGATAGCCATTGGTAAATAGAGGACATTGGAAGTGTCCTCCAAGAAAGGTAAAAAATGAAGGTCATGTCATGGAATGTGCGAGGGATGAACAACTCTCATAAGTAGCTTGCTCTAAAGAACTATGTTTTAGAACATAAGATAGATGTACTACTTTTACAAGAAACCAAGATGAAAAAAGCTAATTTTGATAATATTGCTAAGTATTTATGGTCGGGGCCACTTACTCCTATGGTGATGCTGATGGGGTGTCAGGTGGTCTTGCTGTGCTTTGGAACCATTCTAGGTTTAATGACTCTAAACTATTTTGCTGCCGGTGTAGTGTGGGTGTTTCCTTTGCCTACCCAGGCGGCTCTTGGTTGCTTATCAATATTTATGCTTCGAACCAGAGAAATGCTAGGAATGCTTTGTGGCAGGTTCTTTCTGGCTGGATTAAAAATAATAGCGGTTCTTGTTGGTTAGTGGTTGGGGACTTTAACTCCCCTTTATATCCCTCGAAGAAAAGTGGTGGTCTGGTGGATTAATATGATAGCATGGCTAATCTGGAAAACTTTCTAAGTTCTACTGGCCTGATTGACATTGAATTATCAGACCAAGCTTTTACTTGGACCAACAGGTGTCTGGTGGAGGAATTAATTCGAGTTAGATTAGATAGATTCCTTTGCTCTAGTAACTAGACTAGCTTGCTCAATGCCACTCTCCGGGCTCTACTCTGCTGCTGATCTTGAATGACCACTCTACTATGGGTCCGTTCCCTTTCCAGTTTGAGATAATGTGAAACTCCCACCTTGATTTCAAGAACAAAGTTGTTGAATGGTGGAATATTCCTATGCTTGGTTCCCCCATGTTTAGGATCTTTTTAAAATTAAACATATCAAATGTATGGTGAAAGGTTGGAACAAAAGGGTTTTTGGGATGTTTTCCAGAAAAAAAGAGTTGTTGGGGATAAATTGAAATTTTTTCAAAAGAAAATGGAAGGGGATGTTAGTCTACCTACTTGCAACTAGGAAAAAGAGAGCCAAAGGGAGTGGGAACAAATTTTAAGGAAAGAGGAAATTTTCTGGAAATAGAAATCCAGGGTCCAATGGCTAAAGGAAGGTGATAGGAACACCTCTTTTTTTATGTTTTTTCCATTAAACATAAAAAAATGAACGAGATAACTAAATTTTATAATGCGTAGGGGAATATGATCAATTCGCCCTCCTTGATAGGTCTCTTGGTTGTGGATTATTTTCAGAAGGCTCATGCAACTCTTGTTGAGGCTCCTAATCCGACTTTGGATAGTCTGCTGCTGGACCCTCTCCTGGCCATCATTTCCCAAAATGATAACCTTGGGATCCTCAGTGCTGTCACTCCTAAGGAGGTCAAGTTGGATACTTTTAGTATGGGGGCTTACAAAGCACTTGGCCCTGATGGTTTTCCACTAGCCTTCTTTCAAATCTTTTGGAAGATTATTTGTGGGGACCTCGTCCTAGCTACTCGTGACTTTTTCAAATCTAGTAAGATTCTAAAAAAACTGAACCATACCTTTATAGCCTTAATTCCCAAGATTTATGATCCTCAGTCTATGGTTGATTTTTGCTCCATCAGTTTGTGCAACTCCTTTTATAAAATCCTCTCTAAAATTCTGGTGAACCACATTAAACCTCTCCTTGACAAACTTATCAGCCCCACTCAAAAATGGTTTGTGCCTAGTCATCATATCCTTGATGCTACCATAACCACTCATGAATTGCTCCATTCCATGGATAGATGCAACTATGCTAGTATGACCCTTAAAATAGATATTTCAAAAGCTTATCATAAGGTGATTTGGGACTTTGTCCCAAAAGTATTAGCTAAGTTTGGTTTTGACCAATCTATGGTCAAACTCATAATGGAATGTGTAACAATGGTTAAGTACTCTATTATGGTTAATGGGACTCCTTTTGGGTTTTTCTTTGTTGGGAGAGGTATTAGACAGGGTGACCCCCTTTCACCCTACTTGCTTATCATGATTGCAGATGTCTTGAGCAGGAACTTTTCTAATCTGTTGTCAGAAGGGTCTATTAAGGGAATCAAAGCTTCCTCTTCCTTAGAGTAGACTCTGATCCAACAATTTGTGGATGATAATTTTATTTTTGGGAAAGCCTCTGTGATTGAAGCTAGGAAATGGAAAAATTGTCTCAACAACTATGCTGCTTGTTCTAGTCAATGTATTAACTATAATAAAAGTATGATTTACTTCTTCAACAACACTCCTAACCTGCAAGCTTGGGTGACTGCTATCCTAGGTTGTTTGAGTGGTTCTCTTCCTTCAATTTATCTTGGTTTACCCCTTACTATCAAGGAAGTCACTCCTGACTTTTGGAATTCAGTCCTTAAAAGAATCCAAAGAAAAATGGTTGGGTGGAAAGGCTCCATCCTTAGCCATGCTGGTACACTACAACTCATGTCTGCTACTCTTCAAGGTATCCCTGTCTACTTCCTCTCCATTTTCAAGATTCCTAGATATATTGTTGAGAATTTTGAGAAAATTCAAAGGAATTTCCTCTGGTCTGGGACCGAGGAAAAGAAGAAATTTTCTTTGGTTAAATGGGGAAAATTCTATCAACCTAAACATTGTGGTGGGCTTGGGATTAGGTTTGTATCTAATACCAATAAAGCTTTAATGGCCAAAGTGGGCTAGGACCAACTGAGGAATAGAAAGGATTGGTGCAAGATTATGAATGCTAAGTATCTTCAAAACACACCTTTGATTGACTGCCTCTTAGAGGTTCACCCTTTGGGTTCCTTGGCTTGGAGGAGTATTTGTAGCCTATAGGGTCTGTTGAGGACTACCAGGATAAAATGGAAGATTGGTAATGGTAATAAAATCAGATTCTGGGAGGACCCATGGTTACTTAATACCCCTCTAGAAAGCCTTGAATTTAGAAATCTTATGAGACTCACACAATGATTCTTTGGTGTTTATATTAGTGATTACCTCCTTAGCCCTCATGGTGCTAGGAAATGGAATGATTTGGCCCTTTGCTACCCTTTATCCCTTGATCTTGGCCTCCTTTCTAAGACCTTGTAGGAGTTTCGATAGGGAGGTCAGGAAGCAATCACAGATTCTTGGAAGCCGCAAGAATCAATCACACTATTTTCAGGTGCTGCACGAAGCAATCACAGATTCCTGCACTAGGCCTTGTCATAGACCTCCTTGGTGAAATTTTTGTTCCTCCCTAACCTATAGGAACTCTACCTTGTCTAAGTTCCCATGGTTCTCCTACCAACCTCACTATCTTGTCAAGTTTGCAACTACCAAGCCAAATCTTGGTGCTATGACTCCTTTCTTCCTTAGCCTTTTATGCATTCAAAAGACTAATTCTTCCTCAATACATGAATGAATCTTGCAAAGGTGAGGGAATTTTTTCCAAAGCTCCTAAAAAACCTCCTGGGGTTCCTAAAACTTCACTTAGACTCCAACCTACCAACACTTGCATGAAGCCTATTCCATAGGTTTAGCCTTGAGCCCCTATTTGGTCTCTGAACAGGGGTAAATTGCTTTTCCCTCCTAAACCCACCAAAGAAACATGGTTCTTGGCTTAGGAAATGTGTTTCCCCTACCTACACCTTCAATATTTCTAGGGTCTTGGCTCTGTCCAGGCCGTACTCTTGCCCTCATGCAAACACTGCCCAGAAAACTAGGGTTTCTAACTGTCAGAACCAGTTTTAGGACTGGTGAAAATTTCTCCTCCTAAACGGATTGTTGGGCTCTCCTCCTTGGCACCATACATGGCCAGACCTTCCCCTAAATTCTCCAAAAATAATATTTTCTCCCCTGCAATTTATCAACGCTGTTCTGCAGCCTTTCCTAGTTGGGTCTCACTGGCTCACCTAGGGTAAGGCTTTTCTCATAGCTCCTGCAACCAAAGAAAACCTAACACCTACCACTAAAATATGTACAGAGATGGAGCCTGACCACGTTCCCAACAATTCCATACTTCCTTGGTACGGAGGGAATGCAGCCTAGAACTCCATTTTTACACAGTTCCAGTCAAAACAGAAATAAGGAAATAAAACACAGAATTTACAAGAATGGATGAAACGATGGAACAGCTATCAAATGTGCCAAAAAAAACTTCCAGAGGCCTCTCTACATGCTAAAAAAACCTATAAAATGCCTCTTTTAATTCATTTAGCTGCTGTTACGCAAACAAGAACAGAAAAATAGAAAATAAGACAAGAACTCTATTTTTTTCAATTTCTGGAAAAACAGTCCGTACAAAAAACTTCTAACCAACCAAAAAGGTCATGGTATGCCTTAAATATTCCTCCAAAACAATTTAGGTGCTTGGGTCGTGCTTCTAAATGACCTAAAAAGAACTTTTGTAAAACCCGCTGTGTTTTCAGACATTTAACAATTTTTCACTATTTAGCAAAGTGAGCCTCTAAACTCATTGGACTCTTGACACCATCTTTCCAAAAGACAAAAAAAACCCTAAGCACCTAAAATAATGGTCAACATGACCTTATGATAGCACAACAAAATTAAAGAACTCAAAAACAAAATAGTCCTTTGCTTGGTGCTCTACACCAGTTTCTCTCCCTTACTAGACTTCCTTCAACCAACATGGGGAATGAGTTCTTCTGGACTCACGATAAGCAGGGAGATCTTTCAGTTAAATCAGCTTACAATCTGCTAACAGACCAGGGTGTTGTCCTAGATCTTTGGAAGAGGGTCTAGAATCGACACATGATCCCAAAATTTAACTTCTTTTGGTGGACTGTCTACCATAACAGGATTCTAACTCAAGACATTTTGAGGAAAAGGGGATTCTAGATTCCCAACAGATATTTTTTATGCAAGTGCAATGAAGAATCGGTGGACCACTTGTTGTTACATTGCTTGTTTGTTGTTGGTGTGTGGGAGCTAACTATAGAACGTTTGGGAATTCAATGGACTGTGTCATGATATTAGATCCTTTATCTTAAGCTGGACTGGACCCTTTTTCCACCCTTTACCTTGTGAAATTTGGAACCAGGTTACCCCCATTATTTGTTGGTACTTATGGAAAGAGAGAAACAATAGGATTTTCAAGAACATTGAGATGAGTCTGAAGGAGGTTTTTGGTATTGGTTCTCGGCTCATTGCGGAAAATTTTTTGCTCTTCAATGGGAAAACCCTGGATAAAGGTTCAACTGAGAGGGTAATTATTATGGCCAAAGCTTGGCATCAGAACCTAGATGCAAGCTCCTATGACAACTCCAGATCCCTAGCTAGAAGAGACACTATGTGGAAGCCTCCAGACAGTGGTTGGTATAAACTTAATTTTGATGGGGCAGCTAAAGGCAACCCAGGCAGAGCTAGCATAGGAGGTGTTATCAGAGATTGCAAAGGAAATTTTGTGGTTGGTTACTCTGGGGGGATTGGTATCCATTCTTCTATGATTGTGGAAGCTAGAGCGCTACTTAAGGGCTTACAATTGGCTATTCCTATGGGGATTGAGAACCTTCATATTGAAGGTGATTTTAAGTCTATTATTGATGCTATTAACTTTGGTAGATTACTGGGGTGGAGTACTAAATACATTCTAATAGACATAAGGCTCTTCATGTCTAAGTTGAATTTAAAGATAGCTACCCACATTTATCAGGAGGGCAACCAAGTGGCGAATGCCTTAGCCAACATTGGCACACATTGGAAATTCTCTAAGTGCTGGTGTAATTTAGGGAACCTATCACCAGGAATTCAAGGTCTAATCCTGAAGGAGTAGAGCCCTTACTTGATCCATGATAATAAAATATCAAGCACTTTTATGGGTTTCATGGGGGGTCCACATGCTTGTTTTATGGACTATGTAGATGGGTGTTAATGTTGAGGTGGCCTACAAGTGGAAAATTTTGAACAATAAGGCAAAGTCCATTTTTAAAAGGGACATCATGAAGAATTATGGCAGGTACTTTGTGATTAAGGCCAAGCTGGGCCGTACCTTACATAATCTCCTTTTGGGGATTGTGCTAAGCCATCGCATTCTCAAGTTTTTTGATTTTAATATTGATGTGACTAATAATTATGAGATCAAGCTCCTAATTGGTTCTATCCTTTCCACTATTTTATCTCTACTTCTAAAAGCTGACTTCTTAGGTGTTTCTAAATTTGGCCCCGCGGCCATCTTGCCTTGGTTTTTGTGCAAAAACAATGTGAAAGGCATACCTTCCATTCCCATCATGTCCTGCTTATCTAGTCACAAGTGTTTGGAGATCCTCATATATTAATTCACAAAGATTCTTCTCAAGCAGCCTTTGGAACCATGTTTGTCCTTCTCGGGCCTTGATGAAGTACATAACTCTGGAAGGTAGATACAAAACCTACTACTTCTACCATTTCCCTCTTTTGAACCACCTCCAACATAAAATTATGTTAAGCTTTCCTTTCTTCCTTTTGATGGATTTAGAGAGTTCCGTTGAAAAATGCATTGAGGCTGCTAGCCTAAATCTTGATGATACTCCTCCCTCACCACTTCACCAAGGCCTCATTTTGAGGCTTTACCACTTCCATCTTGTGTTATGCCTACCCAAACCCATTTCTCATGGTTCAGATGGAGGAAATTGAGCCTCCCGCTATGACCAATATTTCCTTGGTTGAGTCCAAAGGTCCCATTAGAAAAACCCATTTAGTCTTTGCTGATATGCATAAGCCTAAACCCGCTACTAAGAAGCTTAAGGGGAATGCAGGTGTTTCCCAGACTAGTGTTGTGGCTAGTCTCTATGAGCTCAAGTCGACCCCTGCCAAGACTATTTGCAAACCCAACCCAAAGAAGAAAGGTAAGGATGAAGCAAAGGGTTTGATGGAGCCTCCGACCAGGGACAATAGAGGTAAAAATGTGGTGGGCAGGGATTCTAAGGGGGACATGGTGGTCGTGGCTATAGTGGTGACTGGTGGTGATATCATCATTAGGAGATCTGGTAGACTGGCTAAGAATAACAAGAAAGTGCAGGTTAATGACTTGGATTTGAAAGAGGAGTGGTTTGACAACAAAGATTGTAGGGACGAGGAGGAGTCTAGGGATAAGGAGGAGTATGTTGGAGGGCCCCACTCCATTCTTGATATTAGCAAAGTGCAGAAGGAGAACTCAACTTCCCAATCCTTGGACCCGTTGGGTGTGGAGTATGCTAATATTGTGAAGACTATGGATTGTGGGGAGGAGCTCTGTGTGCTGTAGGAAAGAATGGAAAAGTTGGACAAAAAAATTTGTGGCTTGAACCGTTTCACTGTGAAGTTGGTCCACTTTGTTACCAGCACCCTATTGGTGGTTATGAAGGATGATATTGACAAGAAGAATGTTGAAGATGGCCAGGAATGGGTTGGGGATGATGTTGTTAATCTATTGTCTAAGAACTAGGAAAATGCGAGTTAGTTTGCTGTTGGTCCATTTTTTTGTCTGTTTGCTATTGGTCCGATGTGTTTGTTTTTTGGCTTAGTTTTTTGATTTTTTTTGGTCTTGAACTTTATTGGTCCTTGTGGCTTTTTGTGTAAGGGTACAACACCATGTAAATGTTTCTTACCTTATAAAAAATGATGTGATCCTACTACAAAATCTATTTTGTGATAGCAATATTCTCATTATTTTCATGAAAGAAATTATAACACTCCTTGAACATAAACTAATAATGAAAATAACAAAAATGTAACAAATATGCATTGAAAGATATTATAACCCTTGATTATTCTACCCAAAGAAATACCATATCACAATCTAGAGATAATACACACTAAAGTATGTATTCAAATATGTCTCAATTCAAAGTATGCAATGCTATTATAGAAGAATTATATAGTCCTAGACAACTATTTCCCATAAAATAAACTTAGAATACTCTTATCCCTTCCAAAAAAAATTCTTGACTCCTCAAAACTCTTTATAATTGATTACAATACCTCTTTTTTGAAGGTAATGGATAAATTCTAGAAACTACACTTGTGTGCAACTAACCATGACGATAAGGAGTCTTTGTCAACAATTTAATGTCACTATTCTTTCTATAGTGGAATGAGCATATTCATAGCTATAGCTTTGCATGCAATTGATTATTGGTTATAATTGAAGATTTCAATTTTATGGTGCAAAAATTCCATACTTATGCCTTAATCAATGATCAAATATGTTCTTGAATCTTTGTTAGGGATGCACAATGGATCTGGAAGTTAATTGGAACTTGAAGTAGGGGCTACAACTGATTGACGGTTTTGGGGGTTCTTATAGGCATAACCTTTGACACTTTACACTTCTTCATTGTTCCATTTGACCTTTTAATTTTCCTTTGTTGGTACTTGGTTGACAACTACGAACCTAGTGTTGGTTGTTTTCACAATGAACCAATAAGGTCGTAACAGGCATTTATGAGCTTGCCAATGTCAATTATCAAGTATCTATTAGACAAGTGGCCAACTAATGAGATAGGGCATCAATTGCTTTATCTCCTACACTTCGGGCTCTGCAAAACCCGAGAGGGTAATCCCACAATGTATATTATACTATTATTTGAGACAATTCACATGTACATTGTATATATTTAAGCAGATATATTCTCATTCATGGCTAATAAGTTGAAATTCATCGAGGAGTTGGCAATTCCTTGGACAAACCACACACATTAAGCCGAGAATACCAAGACAATACAAACACTACAATTTCAAAATAGATATGTGATTATTTTCAAAAGATTGTTCTCAAGTCGGATAACTGGGATCATGAAAATATTAAAATGATTTATGATCAGTGCCATTATCTTTGGGCTAGGAGTCTGAGCAAATTGAAATACGAGGAGTATTTAATTCTGAACATTCAAGATCTATGCAATATAACTTAGCAATTCACAAATCAGTAACCAAATTCTAAAGATTGCTTATCACATCCCTAGATCATGCATAAGAATTCATGATTTGACTCAAGCATTTTAACTTCTTCTATGAACAAGAGCTAAAATCAAAACACATATCAAAATATGAAACAATGACAATTAATGAAATGATCTCTGATCAATATTTTCATTAATAATTTGCATACACAATATAAATGGAGAGAAAATAGACATGGAAAATCTCCATTATCATTCTGATATATCCAAAAACCATACATATAACAAAATATGCTACCTAGACTCAAAGCATTTGATAAAGACTAAACATATATTATCTCTGTGTTCTCAATTCTCACAATACAACTCCAATATTCAACAAAAGACCTATACAAATGGCCCTAAATTCCCTTTTATGAAGTAAGGGAGCAAATCAAGCCTTATGCCAAGTGTACACATGTCATTATAGGATTGGAGTGCAAGAAGACATATTCCCCAATTTAGTTATATTTGCATTCATCAAAGTGGAGGGAAACTAAACAAGACAAAGTTTATTTACATTTGCTAAAAGGATTAGCTTTGTCTTCAAAAGCACATGTCAAAAAAGAATAAACATCTTCATCGTGGAACCTTGATATCATCGAGAAAAAGACACCATATTTAGCTTTGAGATTATCCCTTCAAGTATTAGAAACCATGTCTACAACTTGTGGGTCGGAGTATTAGAAACCCTTTTCACAATCAATTTTCCACTAAGCTTTGATGGTTCTACCAAGGTTGGTTTATGAGAAGCTATAGATAGTGACCATATTGCTAATGCTTCCCAATCGCCACCGAAAGCTGAACCCTTTAAGTGCTATTTCTATCTCTTTCCTATTTGTACTAGAGGTATTTCTTAGTCCTTATAGCATCCAAACAATTGCCTCTAACAATGTTCTAATTTGCAACAACAATACAACACTTTTCTTCAAAAATTTCTTTGCCTTTCTTGGTGTTAATATTTTTAAATTCATCCTTCATAAATCTTCTACATTTTCTCTCAATGACATTTTCTGTGTGCATTAGGATGCAAACCTCTCAACAACCACTTTTTGTGCATAATGGTAACTTTGAATTTCCACCAAAAATCCTGAATGCCAAAGTTTCAATGAAAGCATCATCTTCCATAAACTCTCTACTCACCTCTACTCTCAAGTAATTTGTAGTATTTAATCCACAAATATCAAGTTTCCCCAATCTAAGGATGCTCTGTCCCGAACTTGAACCAACTACTCCTTCATGAGGAGGCATTCCAATCTACATTTGTTCAGGGGTGACAAAGATATCATCTTCGTCAGTATTAGAATAATAAACCAATCCTTTTGCTTAAATCCTTTGCTTCTTTTGAGGTGGTTGTTCAAGAGGGGAAAAACTTTTAGAAGGTGAATTAAGATCAATTACAGGAAAAGGGGCTTGTGCAGGAGAAATTGGCACTACACTCTTGTGAGAGTCTGTTATTGGTTCTTCAAAGATGACATGAGCTATTGATTTCCGTTGTTCACTTGCTACCTTCTTCCTCTTGGAATAAATCCTCAACTATTTAGGTGGTTGATATGCAGGCCTTTCTTCTAGTGGTATTTCAACATTTTCCTCAACCACTATTGCCTTTCCTTTATCAGGAACCTCACTTTTCTCCCTCAAAACACCAACAATTTTCTCAAAATTATCCATGACATACATTGCTCTATGGAACTCATCTTGGATATTTGGCAAGGGATCATAACGAGGATTATTCTTCTTCCTAGCTTCCACCATTTTTTGTAAGCCAAGAACTTTGATTTTCTTTCATCCTATTCATCAGTGTTGACAACATTCATGATGACATCCTCTGAGAAATTAAAGGTATGAAACATTTTGGATCATGATTCCTTGGATCCATAGTTAGAAGTACATAAGGAGCTAGCAATTGTTCTATTTCTTTCAATCCCCCTTTAGTCACAACATAATCTGCAAATGTAGTCCACTCTAGGAAGAAAGATCCCTTCCTTGCTGACTCAGGCAGATGTGTTTCTTGTGCAGATCCCAACTACCTCATGATTTCAAGAAAACCTATTCTCAGGGGAACCTCTACAGGCAGAACATGTGGGCCTAAGCTACTACCATATACCCTAAGAATTGTTTTATCAAGATATAAAATAAAATCTCCCCAGTTGTGACTCAGATTCAAATCTGGCCTTAACTCTCTCGGCCTCAAGAACTCATGGATTTCCTTGGGAATCCTAGGTGGTCAGTACACTAGAGCACTTATTATCTTGGATGTAAATGCATTTATAAACATTACAAAATTATACTTCTTATCATCTTTGTCCAAGATATGGGTCCAACACTGAACAGGAAGATCAACATTACCTTTCTTCCTTTCTAATGTAATTACCTTATCAAAGACCTTTTGTCCATTGTACAAGAACATATGCATCAACAATGAATACCACTAGAATTTTTCCCATTTTTTTCCTCCTTTTAGTTCAATTAAGCCCTCATGGGTATGATCAGCCAAGTAGGTTCCATAGTCATATATCATACTATATGGTGGGTGTTGCATATGTGTAGCTAGGTAACTGTACTCTGGTTTTAGTGTACCAAGTGGATCAACACCTACAATTTGGTAGAAAGAATACACAGTATTTCTAAAATAACAAGAAAAATAGCTTATTGGGAAGGGTTCAAGCTCACCATCACCAATCTTAACCTTTCTCCTTTCATTCCCAGTTCCAACCATTGCAGTGTGCGAGGGAAACATCCTTGACCTAATGAATACTTTGGTGTTGTTATATTCTGTTAAGATTGTATCCATAATCAAAGGAAGCATACTTGAATTCCTTTCATGTAGGTCAAACACCTTTTCAATTTCTTCATAGGTCACTTTTAACATCACCACCCCATCATATGCTCTGACCACCCTAGAAATTGGATCATAGTTTGATGTGATATCCTTCAAGAGTTCCACATCCATATACACATTGGGAACAATCAGTCTTCCCATATTCAAATCCCATAGGTTACTAAAAGGAGACCTGAGATTTCTATTCCCAAACCAATGATGAAACATCTCCCACCCAGTAAAAGGTACTCCAACATCTTTAATGAAACATGCCTTATCAATCAAACCCTCCTTCACAGTTGGGCCATGAAACAAAGCCCTTCCCTCTGGTTTTTTATTGGTAGATTGGGGTAGCAGATCGATAACATCTTGAGATAGGGTTCTAGGTTGGGCGGAAGAAGAAGAAGCACCAGATGCTTTGGGAGCCATGAGTTTGTGTGCACAAAGAAAAATTATGACAAAGAAATTTTAACTATCCAACTCTTAATTATAATTCATGACTCAAGACGAGGGCTACTTCTAGCAATTTACAAGGCCAAGGCTTTTAAAAACACAAATTAACCCTAACTTTAAAACAATGAGAGCAAAGCAAACACATTTGTTTTAAAGAAAATAAAATCAAACCCTAACTCAGAAAATTGATAAGGTGTGAATTTGTGTTTATGGTACATATTGCTTTCAACCGTGTCTAGCTTTATTGCCAGCTGGTACAATCTTTGCAATTCATTTATCAGCTCCTCGTATTGTCTAGGACATGTCTCTGGTTCTCAAGTGAGCAAGAATCGGCCACGGACAAATTTTGATAGAAAATGAATAAGGTTATCGAGTCACTTCCACCATTAATGCTTACTCATGTGAAGAAAAATAATTGCAATGGGTGTACTTTGCATCTTTTGAATATGAGCTGTCGATTTATAGTTGAGTTGGGCCTCTTGAACGACTTCGATCGAGTCAAGATTGTTTGAATTTTCCTCATCGCTCCAACTCAAATGAATGGCCAATATTAATTTACTAATGAGACATTCCCATGTACCTATGGGGTCCACTTGTCTGTAGCCACGAGGTATACATGTCAACTTCTCGCAGGCCTCGCTGTTCTTAAAGAGCTTGCATCTCATTTCCACGAGCTAGCGAGGAACGATGATGATCATATTTCGTCCCTCTGTTGGTGCCGTTGATTTACAAGCTCTGGGCATTGAGATGTGACATAGTGGGTGG
>VDFB02061066.1:0-25563 GCA_007258455.2 Sequoia sempervirens
CTTCATCCCACCCCTTGATCCACAAAATGATATAACAACGTAAATCAAGTAACTCTCCCAACAAGTGCTTGATCCTCAATTAGGGAAAACTACAAAAATACCTAGCAACTTGTGACCCTATCCATTTGATAGGAGTCTTGTAATGAAACCATTCCCAAAGGTATTTGAGAACCCCAAATTTGAGAAATATTGAGGGACGAGAAACCCTGAAGATCACATCAGGGAATTCCAAGTTCATTGCATGGAAGTCACATATGACAATACATATTTGATATGACCATTTCCTCAAAGTTTGGTTGGCCACGCCATGGAGTGGTTATCTTTCCTTCCTCCTGGCATCAAAAATATCCAAGAGATAGTAGACACATTCATAAAAAAATACGCATTCAATATTAGTATGGATGTTAGTCTAGAGGAACTATCAGATCTTAAACAAGGTAAAAGAAAATCATTTTCTTCCTTCCTAGAACAATGGCAATCCAAGACCTCCTCAATGATAAAATCATAAATGTGGAATAGCCAGCGGGAAATCAGACTCTCAAAATCTACATGAATTTGATGCCCAATCATAACAATAAAGGGAACAATAGCAATGATAAGGGGAAAGGTACATTCAAAATTTTCAATCATGTATACGACCATTTCATCACATCCCTAGATGAGTATTGCATTATTATCACCATCAAAGTAGCCCAAGTTGATTTTGGAGTCACCACAAGAGGCGGAAAAATCACCATCGCAGGGTCATCTCAACCTCCTAGAGCACCCACTTCCAACCCGATATCTGCTCCTAGTGGCTATAATGTCCTTGATCAATTAAAAAGAACCCCAGCTCCGATCTCCATCATGGAGTTACTAAACATATCGTTAGCCCAAAAAAAGATCCTTGAAGAAGCATTAACCTCATCCATCATCTCCACAAATCTTGACGTTGAACAATTCCAAGCTATGATCAGAAACATCTTTACCCCAAATCTTCTTACATTCTCTGATCAAGACTTTCCCACCCAACCATTTCACAATCGTGCACTCCATCTAGAGGTCCTAGTGCATAAGAACAAAGTCAAGAAAGTCTTGGTGGATGGAGGTGCAGGTTTAAACATTTGTTTCCTCAAGCTCATAAAGAATCTAGGAATCTAAGAGGATTCCATTGAAAAGGGAAAAGGAATCACAATCAGGGCTTATGATGATCAAGAAAGATTGTCTCAAGGCACTATCCAACTCCCTATTCAAGTAGGGCCAACAATTATGGAAACCACATGTCAGGTCCTTGATCTTGATTTTCCTTACAACATTCTCCTAGGGTGTCTATAGATCCATGGGATGCAAGTAGTGGCATTAACCTTCCACCAATGTGTCAAGTTCACATACCAAGGCCAAGAGGTCACTATCCATGGGGATCTTGAACCCTTTTGTTACTGCAAGAGCCTAGAAGCCAAATATTACAAAATACCCCAAGTGCCAAAGAATGATGAAGGTCCCTAAACTCCATACATTGATCCAACTACTCTCACTTCCACTTTTGTGATAGAGACACCCACCATCCCCATCATCTTCGATATTAAGGTCATTATCTAGGAAAATGGATGTGGACATTATACAATTCCAAAAAATACTTTTTTGGTAGGAGAGTTACCACAATCTCTCAAGTCACGAGGATGACTACAATTAAATGATGCTTCTTCATCCCAAACCTTCATAGCAAGTTCCTCTAGCTTTAGAAGTTGGGGAGATCTCAGCCAAGAGATAATAGAAGAGGACCCATCCAATATCCTATACCAAGACAATAGATTGAAAACTGATCTACCTATGGATGATAGCAATAAAGACTTACAAATGATGCTCTCCATGGGCTATGACAGAAATAGTAAGCTTGGAAAAAATGACAATGGGCTTCTAATACCCATCATTCTTGAGATGCAAATGAAAAATCTTGGCCTTGGATGTACCCCTCTAAGTATAACCATACATGGAAAAAATCTCCTAGTTAAGAAGCTCAAAACTCCTCAGCAAACCACAACTGCCCTTCTATTGCCTGTATCTACTCGTCTACCCTTAGACAATTTCACTTTTTACATAACTGATGTTTACAGTAGTAGTGATGAGGAAGATGCCATAATTGACTTTCCTAGGCTTTTCAAGAATTCCTCTATCCTCATGATTAGTAACACAAGCTTACTATGGAGAGATGATTGAATCCTTCAGTTGCAAAAGTGAAAACTTAAGAATAATCTCAAAGTCTTTGAGTGAAAACGACACTGTGGCACTCTCTGACCCAAAAATAGTAAAAACAAAGGACGTATCCAATGGTGAAAACCTCATTGAGGAACCTGAGGATGAAGGATTCAATCTTCTCCTCAATGCTCTACATTAAGAAAAGTCAGTGGTTATAGCTAAGAAGTGTAACATAGTCAACTTGGGAATAGAGAAAACTCTACATATCACTTTTTATGTCGAATCATTGATGACAGAAGAATAGGATCTCCTAGTTTCCTTCTTAAGGGAGAGAAAGGTCAAATTTCCATGGAGCTATGCTGACATTCCCAAGCTTGATCTGGAGATTGTGCTCCACCATCTAGCAGTTTACCCAAAGGAAAAGCCTGTTAGACAAAAAATCAGAAAAATGCACCCCCAAATAGCCTTGTTGGTTAAAATGGAATTGACGAAGTTACTTGATACAGGGTTCATACAACCAATCAACTATCCCAAGTGGGTATCAAATTTGGTTCCTATTTCTAAACTAGATGGGGGTATTTGTATATGCATAGATTTTAGAGACCTGAACAAGGCATGTCCTAAAGATGACTTGCCAATTCCCAACATTGATATGATTGTAGATATGACCGCGGGACATGAGATGCTTTCACTGATGGACAGATTCTCTAGAAATAAGAAAATCATGATAGCTAAAGAAGATCAACACAAAAGAAAATTTACTTGTCCATGGGGGACATATTGCTAGAACATGATGTTGTTTTCCCTAAAGAATGTTGGAGCAACATATCAAAGTTCCATGACCTTAATCTTTCATGACATGATCCACAAGACTGTGGAAGATTATGTCGATGACATATTGAAAAAATCTAGAAAGAGAAGGGACCACATACCAGCATTAAGTGCCATCTTTGACAAACTGGAGGAATGCAAGGTCTGCCTTAATCCAAAGAAGTATGTCGTTGGTGTACAATTAGGGAAGCTATTGGGATACATTGTGTTTATGAGAGGAATTGAAATAGATCCTGATAAGGTAAAGGAAATACTCAAGATGGAGGCACCTAAGAAATTGAAATAGTTGAGAGGACTACAAGGCAAGCTCCAATCAATCTGTCAGTTCATAGCTCAACTAGAAGACAAGTCAATACCGTATTCTCACCTACTCCATAAGGGGGTAGCGTACAAGTGAGATGAAAAGTACGATCAAGCCTTTAACAAAATGAAAGATTATTTTCTCATGCCTCCAGTGCTTATGTCAAAAATCCCAAGAAAGCCTCTAATCCTCTACATATCAACAACAACTCTTAGTGCTCTCCTGACTCAGCATGATGAAAATGAAATAGAGAGGTTCATCTACTACATCAATCAGACCATGGGAGGGCATGAGTTGAACTATTCCTTCATTGAAAATTATTTTCTAGCAGTTGTGTTTGCATCACGAAAGTTTAGAAACTACATGTTAACACACAAAAACAAGATCATTGTCATGATCAACCCACTCAAGTATCTACTTTCCAAGGCAGTGCTCATAGGAAGGATGGCCAAGTGGGTTAGGATCCTATCACAATATGACATTGAGTACATGGAACATAATTCCATCAAAGGGAAAGCTATTGCAAACCAATTGGAAGAAGCACCAATGTACTTAGAGAATCCTCTAATTTTAGAGTTTCCTGATGAATCTATCTTGAACTTGAACATAGAAAACCACTAGATGTTGTACTTTGATGGTTCCAATACACAACATGGATTAGGAGCCAACACCTTTTTCATCACTCCATAGGGAGACTGCATACCAATGTCCTACAAATTAGCATTTCCCTACACAAACAATATCATAGAATAGGAGGCTCTAACCAAAGGACTCAAAATAGCAGTGTAGTGGCATATCATGGCTCTCAAGGTTTATAGGGACTTGTAACTAACAATCAATAAAGTGAATGATGAATATCAAACTAAGGATGAGAAGTTAACTCCATACAATAAATTGGTGGAAAGTCTTAAAGAATCCTTCATCGAGATCACATTCGAGCAGATACCCAGAGAAAACAATAGAGCATTAGACACCATGGCAACAATTGGATCCCTATTGGATATCCCTCGCAATGTCCCAAAGCATGAATTCCTAGTAGAGCAACTTCTTCTGTCTTCATTCGAGGTACCAGAGTTAGAATTTTTGTGCAAAATCATTGGTCCTAGTGATCCATGGTACCATGACATATACACTTATCTAAGAATAAGAGTCCTCCTAGCTAACATAACCTCAAACCTTAATAAAACCTTTGTCAAGAAGGCATCCCAATTTTTCATCATAAGAAATACCGTTTATTGTAGGAGCATAGAAGGAACCCTATTATGTTGCTTAAACACTAAGGAGGCATTGACTACCTTAACCGAGGTGCATAAAGACATGTGTGGTTCACACTCGAGTGGTATGACCTTGGCCAAGAATTTTCTAAGGATGGGGTACTATTGGCCTACTATGGAAACAGAAGCACATGACTATGTTAGAATGTGTCTACAATGTCAACAACATGGAGACCTCATTCATGCACAAACTCAAGAGCTTTATCCTATCATCACACCATTGCCCTTTTCGTAGTGGGGGCTCAATCTCATTGGAAAAATCACCCATACATCACCCAGTGGTCACAAGTTTATTAGAACCGCCACTGAGTACTTCACAAAGTGGGTGGAAGCCATACCAATGACATACTAATAGGGAGGTTGGATGAGACAATCACTGTTTCATGCTCCAAGTCTTGCTTGGAAGACTTCTAAGGTGTTTCACTCCAGCACTTGAAACCTATAGGACCTCTTTCTTCTTAGGGTCCCATGATTTCTCCTTGCCAACCCAACTATCAACTTAGATCCTTCCACCAAGTCAGAATTTGGTGCAATCTTGCAACTCTAACCTTAGCCCTTAATTCACCCTAAAGGATACAATCCTCCAAATTATTGAATTTAACTTTGAAGGGGTGTGGAGGTGTTTCTAATGACTGCAATCCATCCAACTTTGGTTCTAGAATTTCCATCTGACTCTATTTCTTGGTCACTTCCACCAAACCCTCATTTAGCTATTAAAAGGCTACTAGCCCTAAGAGCCCCAATTAGGCCTCCTTCTCTAAGAAAATAGGTTAGTTCTCAAAAATTTCCAAAGAAAACCCCAATATTTTCTTTATATTCTTGGTTCATATTCCCACCTCTCAAATATTTTTGGGGTCTTGGGTCTCAACTGTCCGTACAATGCCCTAACCTGAAAATGGGCAAAACTAAGTCCTTTAAGCCCTTTCCTGGCTTCTTTCAAACTATTTAATTTTCCTCACATTAGATGGATTGATGGAGCTTCCTCCTCCATATTGTGTCATGGAAAGACACTTAACTCTCTTCTCCAAGCAGTGATTTGTCAAGAAATTGACACCCCCGCAATTCAAGTGCTTAGCACTAAGGTCTTCCCTAGCTGGACTCTTTCCTGGCTTGCCTAGGGCAAGACTTCCACAATAGCTCCTATGTTTTAAAAAGCCCTAAACTCTACCATATGTACATACATGGAGTCTAGTTACTATTCCCAAAGGGTTGTACAATTTGTATGGTCAGAAAGTGAACTAACACTCCATTTTTAGAAAACTGCCTAGTTCAGACTAGCAACAGTGAAGAAACAAAACTATTTACAAACAATGTTGAAAATGAATTAGAAAACTATCTAAATGCCACACAAATCTTGAAGGATAACTACACTACATTCTACACTAATTATAGTGCCCTATTCAATCCATTAAAGCAGCACTTCAAACAAAAATAAAAAAATTAGCACACAATCACAACTGTTTTCTTGATTTCAAAAAATTCAACAATAAAAAAATGCTTCTAACCCTACTCCAATGCCAAGGCATCCCATAAATAGGGTCTCCAATTCAATTATCTCTCCCTTGGGCTCTCCTTGGCCGCTTGTAGCTCCAATTGAGCATTATTTGTAAAAATTGAAAAGAAACTCCTAAAAGGCCTAAAAGGTCAAAACCTCATTTGTGAAAAAGCCTTAAGCCTATCCAATGGTCAACATGACCTTCATCTAATGATCAACACCCAATAAAAAATTCCACTAAGTCTTACATCCAAATGAACTAAGTTTTATTTCTTAGTTGTCCTAGACAAGACTGTCCTAGACAGACCTTCTAAACAACCTATGAAAACCTATGGGTGCTCCTGCACCACATACAAATTACTAGAAAGAAGATACCAAAGTCCATCCTGAACTATTTAATATGTTGCACTATGGTGTCCCATAAGCCATTATCTGAGATAATGGGACACCATTCAAAAATCAGGATGTCTATGACCTATGCTATAAATTCAAAATCCAACATTGCCTTTCCACCCCATACTATCCCCAAGGCAATAGCCAAGCAAAAGCCACCAATAAAACCATTATGAAAATCCTCAAAAAGACAGTCAATGACGCAGGTTGTGATTGGAATCTATAGCTAAATCATGCTCTCTAGGCCTATTGAACCAACATCTGCACACCAAGTGCCACCTCCTTTTCCCTAGTCTATGGATCAAAGGCCATATTACCCATCGAGATCAAGCTCCTGTCACTAAGAATATCACTACAAAATCTCATCACGGATGAGGAATATCAAGTATCAAGAATGAAGGAGTTGGAGTTACTAGATGAATTGTGAATGGAAGTCTTGAACCATCTATAGGTGTATCAAAACTGACTCAAATGAAACTATAACAAGAAGATCAAAAGAAAGACCTTCCAAATAGGAGAACTTGTGCTAAAAGATAATCAGAAGAACATCCCAAACCCAGATGGTAAAGGAAAATTTGAACCCAATTGGTTGGGACCTTTCATAATCATAGCAAGCTACAAGTCAGGGTCATATCAGTTATCAACAACTGAAGGGGGGCCTCTGTAGGAGCCCATGAACAACTCCCATCTCAAAAAGTTTTAAGCCTAAAATTCTTCCAAGGTATAGATCCAAAAATACAAAAAAATCTGAAAATATCATGAAAAATGGTCAAACAAGCATCTTGGTGACAACAAAAAAAAAGAAAAAAAGAAAAAATACAAAAAAATCATAAAAAGGATAAAAAAAAAGCAGTAAAGAGAAAAATCATCCTCTAGTGAAAACCACTTACATGGTGCTTTGGGAAAGTACCTTGGTGAAAACCTAGCAAATAGGCACCTTGTGTAAATAAGCACTTTCCATCCACCATGATCTTCATGACTTATTCTGCATCATCCATCCATCAAGCTTCTAACATCCATCGCATTCCATATCTTCATCCATCATCCATTCAACATCTACATCATATCTTGGTCCTGTTTTTGTATCATGATCCCTCCTAGTACTACTCGACCCATTCTCAAAGTTAGTTTGTCATGCCTATATCAAAGTAGTCTATTGCATCATACTAGTGGCATGTCCTCATTGGATTGGATTCATGTATACTCTTAAGATCCAAAAATCAGAAAATCCAAAATCATCAGAAAATTGAAAAATCCAAAAACATCACAAAATCATAAAATCCAAAAACATTCAAAACATATCAAAATCTAAAAATCAGGTCACAAAGTCAAAAAGTCAAAAATTCAAAAAAATATTCTTCTTGTTGAACTATGGGTCTCTAAGCCTTGAATGTAGGCAAGGTTGATCTTTGATCATCCCTCGAGACACTTAGGTCATTCCTTTAGGAGTCTGTCATAAAAATTACCAATCCATCAATTTCAGTCGAACTACATGGTCTCTGTGTGTATAATGTAGGCAAGGCTAATCTATTGATCAACATCTAAGGCCCCTAGGATAGGTCTTTAGGTTATTCTCTTGATCAAAATCTCAGAAAAGCCCAAAACATTTGTAAAATCTTGAAATTACCAAAAACAACCTCAAAATAGTTCAAAAAACTCCAAAAACATCCAAATGTCTAAAAAAATCCATTCACCTCATCTCACTTTCACCTGCAATTAACATCATTCATAATAAACACTCGTCATCTTCAACCTTTGGTAAAATAGTTAGAAACAAGTCTAGCAATTCAAAAGTGAAAACTCAAACATCAAAGTCTCAAGTCTAGGTTAGTATGTATACAAGTTGGTCAACTCTTTGTGTCAATAGCCTATCATACAATCAGTCCCATATCAAATCATCTGATATTATCATGTCCTAGGAAGCATCCATCCTACAATAGACATCAACATCAACAATCATCATAGTTTAGTCTTGGCTAGCAGTATTAAAGAACATTAGCTTGTTTGTTTGCTTTATCTTTGTCTTTTGACTTATCTTTTTGTGCTCATTTCAATGACCTCTAGATGACATCCCAAAATAAAGGGATTTAGAGAGAAATTAATGGGGCAATGATCATGATCTTTTTATTTGTTGCAATTTTTTGATATTCTTGTAATATAACCTTAGTCATGCGTATTTTGCTTGGTTTCTAGGGAGGATGTTTTTAGGTATCTTGTTGACCACATAGGAAGGCTTGCTTTCATATGTTTTGGTCTAAGATCTCTGAAATATCCAAACTACATTTTGAATAAGGTTTTGTATGCCAAGTGTGAATAGGAGTAATCCTATCTAATTTTTGAGTCAAATTCCATCACACTAGGAGCAACACCATCCTAGTTCTTTATACCTTGATTTATCGTACCCTGTGTGTAATCAAACATAAGGTAATTAGGCCTTTTAAAATCCCAACTCCTAGATACACATCATCATCATCTCTCATCATCATATTTTTTCTTGTTGGAATCTCTTGCTTTCTTCTATCCTCTTTCATGCTAACATGGTACCATGATAGTTAATCACCAAATCATTATCGTCATTGCATTCATCTTACATCTACAAACTGTCAACATATTGCATATTGCATATCATATTACATAGAAAGCATTAACCATACCACATGCATGCATCTCCATCATTTCATAATATAGATTGGTTATTCTAAGCATCACATGAACCATAACATTACATAAATCATCCCTTATAATCCATATCATGTATCTCATAATTATCCATTGCATAATCATACGGGCATACTATGAATGTAAGCATTAGTAACAATCCATATACATCATATATCATCTATCAAAAAGCATCCATTTCCATATTGTAAAAATCATATCATAAGACATACATTATTACATAAAGCATCATTTCATACATCATACATTCATTATACATTATCACATCATATTCCCATCATAACATCATAAGCGCATATCATACATAAGAAAAGTACATACATCTTATCATCCATCAGGTGCATAATATAGATAGGTTAGTCTAAGCATTTGCATATCATAAAATTTTTCAAACATCATGAAAATTACATAAGAAAAGGTACAAGAAAATAAATGCATTCATACATCATCACAAAAGAATCATATAGTATCATCATCATAGCATCATAACATAGAACATCATTGCATCACATTGCACAACATATAGAAATTAAGATCCATCCATAATGCATAGAAGTAAGATAGGAAACATCATATCAAATCAAAATAATCTCATATATCAACAAAATAAATATACTGTCATGGTATAAAAGAATCGGATCAAGTGTGTATTGAATGCATAAAGTAAAAATTCCCACTGGGCTATAAAAAATGAGCTGATGGGGCATAAAGAATCATGTCTCTAATCTAAAATGAAGGCTAGCCCTGCTGGCTACTTTCCTTGCCACTTGCTCTCTCCCTATGATCCTCTATGGGTCTATAGCCTATCCTTTGTGAAAAATTTGGCACTTTGGCTGCCCTCAACATGGCTTGATAGTAATGCATCTTGTAGTAGTCAACCTCCTGAATCATGTCTTTTACGAACGAAGTCACACCATGCTCTAGGAGTAGGATGCAAACATACTCTCTATCTACTATCATCTTCCCATCTCTTCCACTGCCTCTAGCTCTGCAACCTATCTCTTCTAGACCACGTTGGTCCCACTCTGCCAACAACTAATCCCTCTTAGTCATAAATACATGTATTTGTTCCTAAAGCTACAAAATCTAGCCATCTCTAGGGTCTGGCTAAGGCCCTAGCTACATGGGTGGCTGATCCTGATCCCCATCTCTAGGAGGTGTTGGGACCCTATCCTGGTGTCCGTAATCCTAGTCCTATGAAACCTGATCTTGATAGTCCTGTCGGGGTTGATCCTATGGCCCCCTATCATGAGCTAGCTGATACGATGGTGGCCCATCACCTCCCTGATCCTAGTCGCCATCTCCTCAGCCTCCTCTTTCTCCTCAACCTCTAGCCTTCCACCATATGGAAGGTGTAACTAGCATTGTCAATCAAAGAGGTGGTCGAAACCAATCTCTATATGCTTACATCGTACCTACATCTACTTGACCCTAGTCATATGGTCGTGCCCTGGCTACCACCTACATAAAACTCTACACTACCTCATGTGCACATATATAATGGCCACATAATAATCATCTGGCTCACTGAACTACCTCTAAACCCTCCCTAATAGGTACATCTCTAGCATCATGTGCTCCCTACCTACATCAATATGTCCTGGTGGGTGAAAAAAAGATGTTGTATGTCATTGTACCATGTAGGCCATCCAAGGTAAGGCTGCCATGTGAAGACTTGTATATCATCTAAAATCTCCTCCAATGAGGAAATTTGGCCTGCCCAATGAAAGTAAATGAGACACCACCTTTGTATCGCCAGACCACTAGATCATCTAGCTCCATATTTATAGGAACCAGACACCTAAAAATGACCTAGGCCTGCAAGCTTCATTTTTACCACTTTCGTCCTAGCATAATTAAGCTATTTAATTATGTCCTTGGTCCACATTCGACTATTGATTAAATAATTCATAATTATTTAATTAATTCATGTCATTTGTTCCTCCTTGATTATTAAATAAATAAATATTATTTATTTATTTAATACATCACTAATTATCTAAAGTCTTCCTTTGATTAAATAAATTTCATAATTTATTTAATTTCCCTTTACCATTTATGTCTTCTTGATTAATTAAATAAATTTTATTTATTTAATTACGTCACTAATTAAGTCCCCTTCTTCTAAAAAATTAAATAAATTCTTATTTATTTAATTCTGTCCATTTTCCACTATAATTAAATAATTCATTTAATTATTTAATTAATCATTAGCTTTTTCTCCCATTGAAATTAAATAAATTTGATTTATTTAATTTGGCCATTCTCTTGAATTTTGAATTAAAATCATTATTTAATTTCAAAATAATTCTTTTATCACATTCCTCCATAATTAAATAATATCTTTATTATTTAATTACTTGCTAGTTGTCTGGAGTAAATAAATCTTATTATTTAATTTCCCCAGCAACCTCTTTGTCCGTGCCAGCCTTATCTTCCAATTTAATTCTTGACTTTTGACTTCTCATTTATTTTCGACCGTTGATTGAATTATTTCATAATTCAATCTTGGCCCTTCATCCTTATCATTTGCCCTAATTTTGACCTAACCCTAATGCACACAGCAATATTCAATCTTAAGCATTGATCTTAGGGTTCCTGTCATCTTTTCATCCTGGCCACACGTTCAAAATTGCAATTTCTATAAAAGGGCAATTTTGACCTCATTTGGATCTCTCTCTCAGTCTTTAGCTCTCAGCCTTTAGCATATTTTGACTTCTTGCATTCTTAGTCTATGTCAATTTGCTGTCAACTTAGGTCATAGTCATTAACAGTCATAGCCATTTTTAGCTCATTGTAGGGTTATTTTTATTTTCTGCAAATCCTTCAACACTTGCATAGGGCTTAGTCTTTGGTAATAGTTGCTCATAAATCTGAGGGCATTGTTATTTATCTGCAAGCTAGGAGGTGTAACAGAGGTTAATCATGGAAGGTGGAGACATAGGATAATACTATCCCTTTTGTCTTCACCTCACTTCCATTGTGCTTTGTTATTTTCATAGGATTTTCTGTTATTGTGCTAACCCACTTTAATAATAAATTTTAGGATTTTCCCTTGATTACATTGGTGAACCGAGCGTTGTTGGATCGGCACCCGATGCGTTTTTGTTGTTTTGTTGTTTGCGAGGTGTCCTGAGGGTGGATCGTATAGCATTTTTAAAAGCAGGTCAATGGCATCATATCTTTGTCATGACATATGAAGACAATATAGAGCCCGCCAATGTCCTTAGCATCCGCTGGCCCAATGACAGGCAACGCTTGTCAGGTTAAAATGCCCGAGCCGCATATGATACCGAAATCCGCATTGAACTTCAGCGCCTGTCGTTTGGTTTTTGCTTTCTTTCAAGTTTGCGGTTTTATTTTTGTATTTCGGGTTGTCCAATCTTAGGTTTTTCTGTTTTCTGTCTTTTTCCTGCATATCGAGCAATATTATGTTTTCTGTCACTAATCATTTCCCGTAGTGGCTTTCTGTTTTGGGTGGAATTTTTTGTTGTCTTACGTTGTTTTAGCAGAATCGCAGTGCGCGCTCAGCCCTTAGCCGTCGCCGTAGCAATACGCTCCTGAAGCAGCGCAACTGCTGACAGGACCGCAGCGACAATTCGAGCCCGCTGTGGTATGCGAGATGCGCCAGCCCTATGACGGCCAGCATCTGAAAAACCGAGCCGCATCTGTCTGGTAATACCGCGCCGCATTTGACTGGTAAACTGTTCTCTCAGTTTTTTTTTTTAGGTTTTAATTACCGAATTTCAGTTTTTTCTTTCTGTTTTCTGGTTCTCTGTTTTCTGTCTTTTTCTGTGTTAGCTATTCCTGCATGTTAACTAGGTTAGATATTTTGTGTTACTAATAGTTTCTTGCAGCGTGTGGCGATCCTTTTTCGTGTGTCCAAGACCATCACATCCAAAACTACTAACTCATTGTTTGCAGATTCGCATGTCAAAGAAGGAAAGAACAAAACAGTGTGTTTGTTTATTTCTAGCTTAGCAAACTTTGAATTTGGTGCTTTTAAAAAGAATGATGTCTTTCATGCTTGAGTGTGTTTGTGGAGTGGTAGGTGAGTATGCTCTCACTTGGTGAAAACCTTGTGATCAGAAAGCCAGACCCATTCTTTTTTGTTAATTTACCCTTCACGATTCGGTATATCGAAGTATCCTCTCCCGCATAGCATTAGATGCGATCACGGGTGTAAGAGCGATTCTGGAAACTCCTAGAACTTGGAAGGCGCTGATTCTGGTGGGAAAAAGGAGTACTCACACCCGGGCGACTGGACCCGGTACTTTCCCGACATAGGGACTTCCAGCGGTATAGAAAAGTGGGTTCAGGAAACCCGAAAGTCAGTACGATGATTCCAGGCGAGATGGATCAGAAGGGGACTCGCCCGCATGGATCCGCCCTGAGCCGGAATGCGAGATTAAACACCTCTTGTCTTGAGTTGTCCAACCGTTCTAATGGCGTTTGCTTGATATAGTGCAAATTGATTATCATGCGAAGATTACTCACTACTGATCCCCTTAGTGGGAATATAATTCTTGGGATGTCACTACCCAATGAATCAATTTGGTGTATTACTTTCGAATGGCGTTAAATGGAGGGAGCGATGCCACCAAATTGCGCTATCCGCTCGAGGAAAGAGAAAGGTGTTCATCACAATCCGAGTATAACTGGTGGGCTATATCAAGTATACAAACCCAAGGCCTAGTGGCCTTTCTGGGATTGTGCTTATCTCATGTGTGTTTGGTTATCCCTTAAAACGCTGTGTTTGTCAAGTGCATTCTGGTTTTGTCACAGTCCAAACAAAACAGTCATCAAACAGATCAAACACTCCCATCAACATACCATGAAAATCACTTTGAAACAAAACTGTCATATCAGTCGAACCGCAACTGACATTTTGAAACGCAACTGCCTGATAAACCGCATCTGAAGTCTGAAACGACGCATCTGTAGGCGTCGCGACGCATATGTTGACCTGAAAGCCGCATCTGTTAAACAAAGTCGCATCTGACAGTCAAAAACCCGCAAGTGAAAAACTGAACCGCAATTGCTTAACTGCGACGCAATTGCTAAACTGAGACGCATCTGCCTGTCAAAATTTTTAAACTGCACAGTCAAAACCAGAGACCTCCAAACTGTCAACCATTTGTCAAACTCCGTCATCAAAAGTATTCTGCCAGAAAACCAATTTGAAATTGCTCAAAGTCTTGTCCCTTAGCTTGCATTGATCACCTTAGGTTTCATACCTCACCCCATTTAGTATCATACATTCAACATTACATTGCCCCTAGGCTCATATCTTGCATACTTAGGAGTAGGCAAATCTCAAGCACCCCTTAGCAAAATCATTGTTTTCGAAATTAGACCCTTTTGGACCAAGTCATTAAACATCCTTTTAGTCATTGTCCTCTTTGGTGAGATTTCTTCCAACTCAAAAGTCTAGTTAGGAAGACTCATTAGTCATCTTGTCACCTTGTCATTAACAACAAAGTCCTCTAGCAGTCCACATCGAAAACAAAGTTCAAGCTCAGAAGTGCTTAGATAGCCTCATTTTACATTGCATCCACATTGCATACCTTACTCACAAAAATTCAAAAGCAAAAAAAAAAAACAGTGGTCATTTTAGTCGTCAATTTGAACCTTAGACTTCACCTAGTGTCATACTTGCATTTAGTGGACATCCCCTTTGAGCAAGCTCATTTATGGTCGAAACCAGACTGCAAAAGCAAAAAAGACAAATGGAAAACTTCATGCCAGATCCCAACAGTCCTCCACATGACTCAAACTGGACCGCGAATGATCCCTTTACCAATCTAGACAATCAACCTCTAGTGACAACACAATCCTTACCTAACAACTCATTCGAGCGCTACATGCAAAGAGATGAAAATGGTCAACTCCTTCAAGAACACATAGAAGCATTGACACAAGACCCAGAGGCCTACCAGTTGGCTGAAACAATAGCACGTCACGATAGGGACAGATTCGTAGCTATGCTCTTGAGTGAAGGAGCTAGGTTACCACCAGGATTTGACATTAACACATTACATGATCCTAATGCCAACAATGTTCACAACATCTCACACAGTGGTCAAGTTCTAAATACCACAAGCAACATCCCTTTTGGCACAACGACATTGCATACCACATCCAACATCCCAAACATCTCCAATATAATAAACGCTACATCTATTGGGGGATCACAGTCATCCACAACATCCACAACACTACCCCAATTAAATACAACCTCTCTTGGTTCTGTGACATCATCGGCAAATCATTCCAATCCTCCTGTTATCCCAACAGCAAACACCACAGGGGCATCCTCAAGTCATCACAACTCCCCCTTGACAACTACATCTACTACCATGAATACAACCTCAACAAATGCATTCAGTAGCAGTTCACAACACCCTTTGGGAGGACCCACAGGACGTATCTTCATACAAGGACAACAACAAAACGTTAACACGACAACACAGTCAAACGTCACTACCTCCCAAGGTACAACTGCCAATGTGCCCCTTGTGCAAAATCAGCAATTCACACAAAGTGGCCAACTGACTCAACCCATGACATCGTTAGTACATCATAACATTCCTGGTCACAACATCCCCCAAATAATGACACGCATAGCTGGGGGACATATTCCAACATACTCATCCAACGTTCACACTCATCAACATGCACCTAGTCACAACTTTCAATACCAACAACACACATCATACGTACCACAACAACCCATACCGCCACAATACACCTATACTCACGCAAGAACACCTGGTGTACCAGGCAATCCAACGTATGGACATGTCAATGACCCCACCATAGATGAACTCAAAGCAACAGTGCGGGATATGGCGAAGCAAATGCAAAACATGCTCATTACGGGTGGGAAATCTGAAATATCATATGACTTGGACGTATACCCATTCGACACAAACTTACGTATGCCTGCATTTCCGCCAGGATATGTGTCACCCAACTTCACTAAATACAAAGGCAAAACAAATCCCATTGAGCATCTTCGAGAATTTGCAACTAACTGTATGGATATCGCCTACGAACCCACATACCTGATGAGGCTCTTTTCCAAAAGTTTGGCGGGTCAAGCCCTTGAATGGTTTTCAACGCAAAAGGATATCCAATCATGGGATGAGCTCAAAAGAAGGTTCCTAAAAAATTACGCATACAATATTGACATGGACACCTCTATCACTAGCTTGTGCAATCTCACACAAGAAGAGTCGGGTGAGACATTTATCTCGTTCTTCCAAAAATGGAGAAGCCTCGCTAGTCGATGTCACATTGACATTCCTGAAAGGGAAAAGGTCGACATGTTTGTCCAAACACTTCTAGGTCCCCTCAAATTCGCATTGCAAATACATTGTTGCACAACCTTCACAGAATTAGTGGAAAAGGGGGTCCAAATTGAGAAAGCCCTTATTGCAAAGGGAGAACTGAAGTATGGCTCCAAAAATACAAACACCAACACACCCGCTGACAAAAACAAATATTGGGTCAAGAATAAACATGTCACAAACGATGGTGTTGTAGACGCCAAGACTGCAAGTCCCGTATTGGCTCTGAAAGGGGTACAACAACAAAATAGACCAACAACGACATCGACACCTCCCCCCAATACTCCTTCGAACAGTCAAAATGGTCAAAACCGTCAAGGACAATATCGTCAACCAAGACAATTCCCTAGGGGTCGCACATACACCAATTTAGGTGAACCCATTGCAGACGTCCTCAAGAAATGCATTCAACATGGGGTCATCACACTTCCAGAAATAAAACCTTATGACCCCGGACAATTCAAACCAGCATGGTGGGATGACAACGCAATTTGCGAATACCATCGGGTCAAAGGGCATACAACCTCCAACTGTAGACAACTGAAAAACGTAATTCAAGACCTTATTGACAATCACACTATCGAAGTAGGTGGATCGCAATTCAATTCCAACTCGGATCATACTATACACAAGAATCCACTACAGGATCATGGTCCCCATAATGCTTCCACTTCAGCTAACTTCACCCGAGCCAAGTACGATTACTCTGGGGGACCAATAATAAATAATGTTAGAACAGACGAGGAATACATCCACACCATCACGATCAAGAGAGCACCACAGTGCAATGCTACTACGCGAAGTGGCAAGGTCACTATACCCATCCGCCTCCCCCTAGACAAGCCAAGATTATTATAGGAGGCCCATCTGCTAAGCAATCACAACCAGCTCCATCAGCTAAACAACCAAAACCTGTCTCAACCCCACAACCGGGAAAACCGAAAAGTCAGTTCAATCTCATTGACCAACTAGGAAAGACTCCTGCGCAAATATCTATCCTTGAGCTGCTTCGCATTTCTCCCGCACACAAAGAAATCCTGGATAAAACTCTCTTAGAGTCGTCGGTCCCAAAGGACATCGATGTCAATCAGTTTGAAACTATGGTGGGATATCTCACCACGCCGCACCATGTCACCTTCTCAGATCAGGATTACTCATCATCAAAAACCAATCACAATGATGCGTTACACATAGAAGTTTTTGTTCACAAGCACAAGGTTAGACGGGTTTTAATAGATGGTGGAGCAGGGTTGAATATATGCTCCCTTAAACTGGTTAAGGCTCTTGGATTCTCTGATGCATGTGTAGACCCAACAAAAAGCATAGTGATCAAAGCATATGATGACGAGGAACGCTCTTCGCGAGGTGTTATCTCTCTCCCTATCAGAGTGGGACCACTCATTGTCGACACAACTTGCCAGGTCCTGGATTTAGAACTACCATATAACATTTTACTTGGCCGTCCATGGATCCACGCTTTGAAAGCCGTTCCGTCAACTTACCACCAATGCCTCAAGTTCCCTTTTGACGGTACAGAAATCACCATATACGGAGACCCCGACCCTTTCCAATATTGTACCAATTTAAGGGGTGTCTCTGAAAACCAAGTACCTATTAACCGGGAAGCACCTGGCTCCTCGTCCAAATACATCGACCCTTCCATGCTCGGGTCATCTTCCACATCTACTCCATCCACGTCTTCGGACGTATCACAACCCTCCACCAACCTTAAGCCCGAACCAACTGATAGAATCCAGGACCTTGGCTGCGGAGAGTTCAAACTAAATACAGCATACAGCATAACTACAATACCTACTCCTCCAAAGATATATGGTCGACCATGTTTCAGAATGGAACCGCAAGAAACATTCAAAGTTCCACCGAATACAGTCTTCATCAAGTGGGGAGACATGAGTGATGAAGATCTTACCGACATCACAGGATGGATCTACAAGGACACAGTCTCACTACCTCCACTACCAGTCCAGAAATATGGCAAGGGTTACAATATCATGAAGGCTAAAGGCTACGATGGTACTAGTGGTCTTGGCAAAAATAAAACTGGTCGAAGAGAACCCATAGAAACTTTCCAAATCCCGAAGTATCTTGGACTAGGGTTTAGATCACTCGAGGCTGACGATCGACGTACCCATGAACTTCCTAATGAGCGAATACATGCTTCTGAAAGTGTTGAGACTACTGAGGAATACCTAAATGAAACAGACTCTCACGAGTGGGAATTTGGTTCCGAACGATCCCTAAGTGACTGTTGTCTTGATGACTTGTTTGTCGAACCAGGGGAATTGACCTCTGAACAACGATTTTGGCAAACATTCAAAATTGAGCAGGCACCAAACAGTCAAAACCCCACTACCATGTCTCATGACACGCAACAGCCACCATCCGAACCCCCTCAGTCTAATCTATCCGAAGTATCAGATGACATTGATAACCAGGGCTCTCAAACCTTCACCCCTTATTATGATAACGAACATGACACTAGTGAAGGAGAATACTGGATAGAGTCCGATGTCGAGTTGGATGATGATAACCTCATCTACAACGTCAACGCATCCATTTGTATGCTATCGGCATCCTCACCCGAATTCACTAGCCTTGACGATGGCATTTCCTTGGTCTATCCTGAACTAGTCGATTGGGACCAACAAGGACCGCCAGTTCTGGACACATTCCAAAATGATGAAGCCATTGCTGAATTCATGGGATTACGTGAGGGCATACCAAGTGGCGATCACAAATCAGGATTTTCTATTGATCTAGACTGCACGGCATACTTCGGTGAGATGGTTCAGTCCTCTAGTCGCAAAAGTAAAAATAAAGTAAAAAGTGAAACGTCTCTAGGTGAAAACCGAAAGGCACCTCTTAATGATTAAAATAAAATCAAAACAAAGGGCTGATATCTGCGGGTGAAAACCTCACCGGGCAAAGATGGAGAATTGGACTTTCTCCCGTTACAATAGGAGGTCGGCCATGCTGTTGGGGACACCATAGGGACTTTATCGACTCGAGGCCCAAGATGGTCCTATTGCGGCATCATTGGCCGATGAAGAGAAAGCCAGGAATTTCATAAGTGCTGCGAGAGCCGGAAAATAAACTGGTCCTACTTAGGCAGCCTGGGGATTGGGACTGGCCCGGTTTCTGCCATGCATCTGCCACTGGTACCCAATGCTAAACCAGTCAAGCAGAAGTTGCGCAAAATGCACCCACAAGTTGCTCTATTGGTTAAGGCAGAGTTAAAGAAATTACTGGATGCCGGATTCATAAGGTCTATAGATTATGCTGAATGGATTTCCAACCTAGTACCGGTGAAAAAGCCAAATGGACTAATTCGGGTATGTACAGATTTTCGGGACCTAAACAAAGCATGCCCAAAGGATGACTTTCCTTTGCCCAACATTGACATCATAGTCGATTTAACTGCAGGACACGAGATGCTATCCCTTATGGATGGTTTCTCTGGTTATAATCAAATCCGCATTGCTCCTGAGGACCAACACAAAACAGCATTTACTTGCCCATGGGGTACATACTGTTGGAACGTCATGCCTTTCGGTCTCAAAAATGCAGGTGCCACATACCAAAGGGCTATGACTACGATCTTCCATGATATGATGCACAATATAATGGAAGACTATGTAGATGATTTATTGGCCAAATCAACAACAAGGAAAGATCATTTGAAGGTACTTGACAAAATTTTCAAGAGACTAGAAGAGTACAAGGTTCGATTGAACCCTAAGAAATGTGTTTTTGGGGTCACGTCAGGTAAGCTATTGGGGTACATAGTTTCCCGAAGAGGCATAGAGGTCGATCCGGCAAAGGTTAAAGCAATCATAGACATGCCTCCACCCAGAGGGATCAGTGAACTCAGAACCCTACAAGGCAGAGTGCAATCTATTCGCCGCTTCATAGCTCAATTGGCAGATAAGTGCCACCCATTCCAGTATTTGTTACGCAAAGGTGTCCCCTTTGTATGGACAGATAAATGTCAACAGGCCTTCCAGCAAATTAAAGATTACCTGCTATCACCGCCAGTCCTCATGTCGCCTATTCATGGAAAGCCATTAATTCTATACATCTCAACCACTAGTTCAGCACTGGGGGCATTACTGGCCCAAAATGATCATGAAGGGAAAGAAAGAGCAGTCTACTACATCAGCCGCACACTGATCGGTTACGAGCTGAATTACACATACATTGAACGTGCATGCCTCGCAGTTGTCTTTGCAGCCCAAAAACTAAGGCATTACATGCTCAATCATCAGACACAACTAGTTGCCAAAATTGACCCATTGAAATACCTATTAAGTCGAGCAGCGTTAACAGGCCAATTGGCAAAATGGGTCATGATCCTAAGTGAGTATGACATACAGTATGTTGAACGCAAGGCGATAAAAGGGCAAGTAATAGCAGATCAACTGGCAGATGCGCCAATGCAAGCCTCTCATCCATTGGTAACTGACTTTCCTGATGAATCCATTTTTCACACGGAACCAGCAACACCATGGAAACTGTATTTTGATGGGTCCCACACTGGTCATGGCTCAGGGGCTGGAATCTTGTTCATCACACCACAAGGGGATTCAATTCCTAAGTCATTTTGAATTGCTTTCCCTTGCACAAACAACATTGCCGAATACGAAGCACTAGTTACAGGTCTCAAGTTGGCAATCAAATGGAAAATTCAGACATTGCTTGTATTCGGGGATTCCCAGCTAGTAATCAAACAAGTGAATGGTGACTATGAAACAAAGGATGAGAAGTTGCTTCCTTACAAGAGGATGGTGGATAGCTTCCTAACATACTTCCAATCGGTGTCTTTTGAACAAATCCCCAGGGTACATAATAAGGCAGCAGACGCAATGGCTACTATTAGTTCTCTCTTGGACATCCCTAAAAATGTGTCTGGTTGAGTTCTAATTACCTAGAGCGGTACATTGATACTGACATATGATATCCCGAATTAGAATGGTTTGCTTGAACTTGTTTGGGTCCCCACTCTCTCCTTGGTATCGAGGGACATTTATGACTATCAAGAACTCACACCTACAACCGAACCTATCCAATAACCAAAGGAAGTCCTTCATTAGAAAATCTGCAAGGTATGCCATTATTAGTGACACCCTATACCGCCGTAGTTTCGACAGTACCCTCCTTAGATGTCTTGACACCGATGAAGCATGTACGACCTTACGAGAAGTACACGACGGTATATGCGGATCTCATTCGAGTGGTCCTACTCTGGCTAAGAAACTAACGAGACTTGGATATTATTGGCCGACAATGGAAACAGATGCAATAGAATATGTCAGAACCTGTCGCAAGTGTCAGATCCATAGTGATTTGGTCCATGCCCCAGCACAGGAACTTCGGCCAATCACTTCTCCGTGGCCCTTCGCTCAATGGGGACTCGACCTCGTGGGTAAGATCCATCCAACCTCCTCCAACGGCCATAAATTCATTATCACCGCCACTGAGTATTTCACAAAGTGGGAAGCCATTCCATTGACATACATTACAGGCAAACAAATATCAAAGTTTATCCTCAATTACATCATTTGCCGGTATGGCCTCCCACAGTCCATCATCACTGACAACGGACGTCCATTCAAAAACCAAGACGTACGTGAGTTATGTGAGCGATTCCATATCCAACACCACTTTTCATCCCCATACTACCCCCAAGGAAACGGCCAAGCTGAGGCGTCGAATAAAACCATTATCAAGATCCTTAAAAAGACTGTCAATGACGCTGGCCGCGATTGGCACATACAACTTAACCCTGCTTTGTGGGCTTACCGAACTAGCATTCGTACGCCTACGGGAGCTACCCCATTCGCCCTGGTTTTTGGCGCGGAAGCCATCTTACCCATTGAGGTCGAAATTCCTTCACTACGGGTCTCTTTGAAGGGTCTAGCTAATGAAGAGGAATATCGACAATCACGCTTGCACGAGCTGGAAATGCTGGACGAAAGAAGACAAAACTCGCTGAATCACCTCCAGGCATATCAAAACCGCCTTTGTCGCAGCTACAATAAAAAGGTCATGGTCAGAAAGTTCGATATTGGCGACCTGGTTCTCATGCAAAACCCTAAGAACCAAGTAGACAGAGAAAAGCCAGGCAAGTTTGAACCAAACTGGTTGGGTCCATATATCATCATATCTTCTTTTGGTTCTGGAGCATATCAACTGGCAACTCCAGATGGGGAACAATTGACTGAACCCATCAACAATTTACACCTCAGGAAGGTTCATAACATCCCGGAAGGACAAAGGCAGAGGGACCATAAAATACAAAAATTGAAAAATGGAAAAAATCGTCACCCAGTGAAAACACAGCAAAGCGAGGCGTCTTGGTGACACACAAAAATCAAAAAATCACAAAAGCGGTAAAAAGAAAAATAATTAGATCCAATTGGCAGAAACGGCAAGGCATGAGGCGGGACAAGAAGTACCATGAGTGAAAACTTACAGCAAGCCGAGCCATGCATTAATCAATCATTGCTCTGCCATCTATTGTCGCTTGGTCTAAACTTGGCTTAGGATGAAAGCTATCTTCGCCATTATTCTGCAAGTCACCATCACATCCTACTCTACCTGTCCTAGTGGATGAATGATTGACATCAAGTCCTGACGACTATTTGTCCAGTAACTCAACAGCATCCTATCTGTATCCCTTGCAAATGGCTAAGTCTTAAACCTAACTGGGGGCACAATGTTTATCATGCGACTGCAGTGGATGACACGTGAGATCAAAAACATCACAAAATGTCCTGAAAAAAGACAAAAACATCACAAAATGTCCTGAAAAAAGACAAAAACATCACAAAATGTCCTGAAAAAAGACAAAAAAAATCATAAAACGTCCTGAAGAAAACCAAACAAAACAGTCGACCACGCAAGGCACACAAGTGCACTGTCATCTCTAGTCCAAGTCAATCAAGTCAATAAGTCCATGTCATTGTCCGAACTACGTTGTCTCTGCGCATTTGCTACGTAGGCAAGACTCATACTTGAGTCCCCGAGACATTAGGTCAGTCCCATTAGGTTTGTCAAAATAAATCATGGCGTAATCTTTTGCTCATCAAGACAATGTCATTTGGTCGTGTCGAACTACGAGGTCTCTGAGTGTATGACGTAGGCAAGGCCATCTATCGATGAGCCCCCGAGGCCGCACTAGGTCAGTCCATTAGGGTTCATGACACTAAAATGGCACACACGTCAAAAATATTCAATCAATCTTCAGATAGGAAAATGCCTGAAATAAAGTAAAGCAATCCTTTACTCAACATGACACTCGCATCATGACAACATCGGCATCTAATCAAACACAAGTCAACCTCGGTCACAACAAGTCAACCTCAGTCAAACATAAGTCAAAGCAAGTCAAATCATTATAACCGGTCAAACTGTCAAATTTTGGTTGGTCTTCAGATGAGTCCTTCTGAAAGATAACCCCTGTCATTTACGCCTTAGGATGTGTCCTTCCTAGGCGTCGTCATCGCCATTTCGGCCTTTCGAGCGATCCTCTGGACATCTAAGGATCACTCTTCCTGACATTAGCATTCTTCAGATGAGTCCTTCTGAAGAACCAACCCTGTCCTTTATGCTTTAGGATGTGTCCTTCCTAAGCATCGTCATTATTTTGCGGGATCCCTTACGACCATTAGGGATCAAATCCTCCCGGCATTCGGCATCATTCAGGATGTGTCCTTCCTGAATTCACCAAGTCTCGACATTTTCAAGGTCATCAAAACTTTAAACAATCAGACATCTTGACATCGTCAAACATGACACCTTGGCATCAGAACAATGGCTACCCAGATGCACTTGACAAACACTTGGCAACTGTCTTTTCATCTCTTATCATGTTATTAGTTTTTCAGCGAGATCCCACTAAGCAGGATTTAGAGAAGCAGCGATGTAGCATGACAATTGACACGCATGACTACTAGCTTCTCAGCGAGATCCTGATCTTAGGATTTAGAAAAGCAACGACATATCATGATAGAGACTTTATTTTTGTAATTTGGCAATCATGTCACTAGTTTCTCAAGGATGTCCTGGAAACAGGATTTAGAGAAGCAACGACGTTTCCTGATCTGTCATTGTCTTTTTCTGCCTGTAGTTGATTATGACGACAAGACTGGGGCAAGCACGCTCCTAGTACGAGTCATAACCATCCTTGTCTGTGACTGTTCTGTCTTGGGTAATGGTACAACCTTGCACACCTAGATCTACGTCATATCTTGGTGTTTGTTGACCATTACAACAGTTTGCCCAATGATGATTAAAAGAGAAACGAATATTAAAAGTCTTGTAGTAAAGTTTTGAAGGATTTGTATCTTCTCATGGGTCTCATATCTTCTCCTCTTTGGTCTGGTCATCTTCTCTCGTCAGTCCCACCATCTTCTCTCGTCCATCCTGCGATGATATCCTGTGTCATTCAAAAACAAACGCAAGTGCATACATGATATATCCATTGCATTAGGTCCATACATACATATCCATGGCATTAAATAGTATCATACATGGCATTACATCATATACATAATCACAAACATGGCATTAACATAATCATCATCATTGCATCTTTTACATAAAGGTATCCTGCACATCATTAACATAAGCATATGAATAGTGCATCATCATGGCATCAACAAACAAATCACCACATAGACATCATAGTACATAAATGGCATCATAAATTAAGCATCATATATCATACACACATAATGCATAGAACATCACATAACACATATAGGTCGCATCAAAACTGCATCATCATATAAATCTCATCTCAAAAATATGCAATGTCACAGGATAGAGTCAATGGATATCCCAAAAATGGAGCTCGCAGGCTCAACAATAAACATAATGTGTCCAAATGCAAATATGCCCCTAGGGTAGGCTCTCATCATCCCCTCGGGGTGAAGAATGTGGTGGTGGCCGAGGCCCTATCACTGGCTCTGAAACAATGGACGGTCCTGTAGTGCCCTGTGGCTGTGAGGATGAGGGAACTGCGAATGAGGGCATCATCTC
>VDFB02061066.1:25663-48439 GCA_007258455.2 Sequoia sempervirens
TACTGGACAAATAGTCGTCAGGACTTGATGTCAATCGTTCATCCACTAGGACAGGTAGAGTAGGATGTGATGGTGACTTGCGGAATAATGGCGAAGATAGCTTTCATCCTAAGCCAAGTTTAGACCAAGCGACAATAGATGGCAGAGCAATGATTGATTACGCATGGCGCCTGTTTGCCAAGTTTTCACCATGGTACTTGTCCAAAGCGCCTGTTTGCCAGGTTTTCACAATTGGACGAATTATTTTTCTTTTTACTATTTTTGTGATTTTTTGATTTTTTTTGGTGTCACCAAGACGCCTGTTTGCCAGGTTTTCATCAAGGTGACGATTTTTTTCCACTTTTCAATTTTTTTTGCATTTTAAGGTCCTCCAGCTTTGTCCTCTGATGCTATGCGTAGAACTTTCAGAGGTGTAAACTGTTGATGGGTTCAGTCAATTGTTCCCCATCTGGAGTTGCCAGTTGATATGCTCCAGAACCAAAAGAAGATATGATGATATATGGACCCAACCAGTTTGGTTCAAACTTGCCTGGCTTTTCTCTGTCTGCTTGGTTCTTAGGGTTCTGCATGAGAACCAGGTCGCCAATATTGAACTTTCTGATCATGACCTTTTTATTGTAGCTGCGACAAAGGCGGTTTTGATATGCCTGGAGGTGATTCAGCGAGTTTTGTCTTCTTTCGTCCAGCATTTCCAGCTCGTGCAAGCGTGATTGTCGATATTCCTCTTCATTAGCTAGACCCTTCAAAGAGACCCGTAGTGAAGGAATTTCGACCTCAATGGGTAAGATGGCTTCCGCGCCAAAAACCAGGGCGAATGGGGTAGCTCCTGTAGGCGTACGAATGCTAGTTCGGTAAGCCCACAGAGCAGGGTTAAGTTGTATGTGCCAATCACGGCCAGCGTCATTGACAGTCTTTTTAAGGATCTTGATAATGGTTTTATTCGACGCCTCAGCTTGGCCGTTTCCTTGGGGATAGTATGGGGATGAAAAGTGGTGTTGGATATGGAATCGCTCACATAACTCACGTACGTCTTGGTTTTTGAACGGACGTCCGTTGTCAGTGATGATGGACTGTGGGAGGCCATACCGGCAAATGATGTAATTGAGGATAAACTTTGATATTTGTTTGCCTGTAATGTATGTCAATGGAATGGCTTCGATCCACTTTGTGAAATACTCAGTGGCGGTGATAATGAATTTATGGCCGTTGGAGGAGGTTGGATGGATCTTACCCACGAGGTCGAGTCCCCATTGAGCGAAGGGCCACGGAGAAGTGATTGGACGAAGTTCCTGTGCTGGGGCATGGACCAAATCACTATGGATCTGACACTTGCGACAGGTTCTGACGTATTCTATTGCATCTGTTTCCATTGTCGGCCAATAATATCCAAGTCTCGTTAGTTTCTTAGCCAGAGTAGGACCACTCGAATGAGATCCGCATATACCGTCGTGTACTTCTCGTAAGGTCGTACATGCTTCATCAGTGTCAAGACATCTAAGGAGGGTACTGTCGAAACTACGGTGGTATAGGGTGTCACTGATAATGGCATACCTTGCAGATTTTCTAATAAAGGACTTCCTTTGGTTATTGGATAGGTTCGATGGAAGGGTGTGAGTCTTTAGATAGTCATAAATGTCCTGATACCAAGGAGAGTGGGGACCAACAAGTTCACAAACCATTTCCGACTCTGGGATATCATATGCTGGTATCAACAGCTGTTCTACTAGGAACTCAAATTGCGACACATTTTTAGGGATGTCCAAGAGAGAACTAATAGTAGCCATTGCGTCTGCTGCCTTATTCTGTACCCTGGGGATTTGTTCAAAAGACACTGATTGGAAGTATGTTAGGAAACTATCCACCATCCTCTTGTAAGGAAGCAACTTCTCATCCTTTGTTTCATAGTCACCATGTACTTGTTTGATTACCAGCTGGGAATCCCCGAATACAAGCAATGTCTGAATTTTCCATTTGATTGCCAGCTTGAGACCTGTAACTAGTGCTTCGTATTCGGCAATGTTGTTTGTGCAAGGGAAAGCAATTCAAAATGACTTAGGAATTGAATCCCCTTGTGGTGTGATGAACAAGATTCCAGCCCCTGAGCCATGACCAGTGTGGGACCCATCAAAATACAGTTTCCATGGTGTTGCTGGTTCCGTGTGAAAAATGGATTCATCAGGAAAGTCAGTTACCAATGGATGAGAGGCTTGCATTGGCGCATCTGCCAGTTGATCTGCTATTACTTGCCCTTTTATCGCCTTGCGTTCAACATACTGTATGTCATACTCACTTAGGATCATGACCCATTTTGCCAATTGGCCTGTTAACGCTGCTCGACTTAATAGGTATTTCAATGGGTCAATTTTGGCAACTAGTTGTGTCTGATGATTGAGCATGTAATGCCTTAGTTTTTGGGCTGCAAAGACAACTGCGAGGCATGCACGTTCAATGTATGTGTAATTCAGCTCGTAACCGATCAGTGTGCGGCTGATGTAGTAGACTGCTCTTTCTTTCCCTTCATGATCATTTTGGGCCAGTAATGCCCCCAGTGCTGAACTAGTGGTTGAGATGTATAGAATTAATGGCTTTCCATGAATAGGCGACATGAGGACTGGCGGTGATAGCAGGTAATCTTTAATTTGCTGGAAGGCCTGTTGACATTTATCTGTCCATACAAAGGGGACACCTTTGCGTAACAAATACTGGAATGGGTGGCACTTATCTGCCAATTGAGCTATGAAGCGGCGAATAGATTGCACTCTGCCTTGTAGGGTTCTGAGTTCACTGATCCCTCTGGGTGGAGGCATGTCTATGATTGCTTTAACCTTGGCCGGATCGACCTCTATGCCTCTTCGGGAAACTATGTCCCCCAATAGCTTACCTGACGTGACCCCAAAAACACATTTCTTAGGGTTCAACCGAACCTTGTACTCTTCTAGTCTCTTGAAAATTTTGTCAAGTACCTTCAAATGAGCTTTCCTTGTTGTTGATTTGGCCAATAAATCATCTACATAGTCTTCCATTATATTGTGCATCATATCATGGAAGATCGTAGTCATAGCCCTTTGGTATGTGGCACCTGCATTTTTGAGACCGAAAGGCATGACATTCCAACAGTATGTACCCCATGGGCAAGTAAATGCTGTTTTGTGTTGGTCCTCAGGAGCAATGCGGATTTGATTATAACCAGAGAAACCATCCATAAGGGATAGCATCTCGTGTCCTGCAGTTAAATCGACTATGATGTCAATGTTGGGCAAAGGAAAGTCATCCTTTGGACATGCTTTGTTTAGGTCCCGGAAATCTGTACATACCCGAATTAGTCCATTTGGCTTTGTCACCGGTACTAGGTTGGAAATCCATTCAGCATAATCTATAGACCTTATGAATCCGGCATCCAGTAATTTCTTTAACTCTGCCTTAACCAATAGAGCAACTTGTGGGTGCATTTTGCGCAACTTCTGCTTGACTGGTTTAGCATTGGGTACTAGTGGCAGATGATGTAGAACCAGTTTGGGGTCCAATCCTGGCATGTCGGTGTAGGACCATGCAAAGTTTATTTTCCGTTCTGCAAAGAATTTATGAAATTCCGGTTTCTCTTCATCAGTCAATGATGCCGCAAATAGGACCATCTTGGGGTCTTCTGGAGTCGAAATGTTATCCTCTATGGTGTCCTCAACAAGCATACCGACTTCCCTGCTAAAATGGGAGAAAGTCCAAATTCTCCATCTTGGGCCCAGAGGTTTTCACCAAGCAGATATCGGCCCTTTGTTTTACTATTTTACTGGCCAAGAGGTGCCTTCAATTTCTACCTAGAGACGCTTCATTTTTTACTTTGTATTTTTACTTCTTTGCTTAATTAGAGGATCAACCATCTCACCGGCATGCCGCAAATACTAGATCATAGCAAATCCTCGATTTGTGATCGCCCCTTGGTGCCTTTCACGCATCCTACGAATTCAGCAATGGTTTGTATCATTTTGAATGTGTCCAACTGGCGGTCCTTGTTGGTCCCAATCGACTAGTTCAGGATAGACTAAGGAAATGCCATCGTCAAGGCTAGTGAATTCGGGTGAGGATGCCGATAGCATACAAATGGATGCGTTGACGTTGTAGATGAGGTTATCATCATCCAACTCGACATCGGACTCTATCCAGTATTCTCCTTCACTAGTGTCATGTTCGTTATCATAATAAGGGGTGAAGGTTTGAGAGCCCTGGTTATCAATGTCATCTGATACTTCAGATAGATTAGACTGAGGGGGTTCGGATGGTGGCTGTTGCATGTCATGAGACATGGTAGTGGGGTTTTGACTGTTTGGTGCCTGCTCAATTTTGAATGTTTGCCAAAATCGTTGTTCAGAGGTCAATTCCCCTGGTTCGACAAACAAGTCATCAAGACAACAGTCACTTAGGGATCGTTCGGAACCAAATTCCCACTCGTGAGAGTCTGTTTCATTTAGGTATTCCTCAGTAGTCTCAACACTTTCAGAAGCATGTATTCGCTCATTAGGAAGTTCATGGGTACGTCGATCGTCAGCCTCGAGTGATCTAAACCCTATTCCAAGATACTTCGGGATTTGGAAAGTTTCTATGGGTTCTCTTCGACCAGTTTTATTTTTGCCAAGACCACTAGTACCATCGTAGCCTTTAGCCTTCATGATATTGTAACCCTTGCCATATTTCTGGACTGGTAGTGGAGGTAGTGAGACTGTGTCCTTGTAGATCCATCCTGTGATGTCGGTAAGATCTTCATCACTCATGTCTCCCCACTTGATGAAGACTGTATTCGGTGGAACTTTGAATGTTTCTTGCGGTTCCATTCTGAAACATGGTCGACCATATATCTTTGGAGGAGTAGGTATTGTAGTTATGCTGTATGCTGTATTTAGTTTGAACTCTCCGCAGCCGAGGTCCTAGATTTTATCAGTTGATTCGGGCTTAAGGTTGGTGGAGGGTTGTGATACGTCCGAAGACGTGGATGGAGTGGATGTGGAAGATGACCCGAGCATGGAAGGGTCGATGTATTTGGACGAGGAGCCAGGTGCTTCCCGGTTAATAGGTACTTGGTTTTCAGAGACACCCCTTAAATTGGTACAATATTGGAAAGGGTCGGGGTCTCCGTATATGGTGATTTCTGTACCGTCAAAAGGGAACTTGAGGCATTGGTGGTAAGTTGACGGAACGGCTTTCAAAGCGTGGATCCATGGACGGCCAAGTAAAATGTTATATGGTAGTTCTAAATCCAGGACCTGGCAAGTTGTGTCGACAATGAGTGGTCCCACTCTGATAGGGAGAGAGATAACACCTCGCGAAGAGCGTTCCTCGTCATCATATTCTTTGATCACTATGCTTTTTGTTGGGTCTACACATGCATCAGAGAATCCAAGAGCCTTAACCAATTTAAGGGAGCATATATTCAACCCTGCTCCACCATCTATTAAAACCCGTCTAACCTTGTGCTTGTGAACAAAAACTTCTATGTGTAACGCATCATTGTGATTGGTTTTTGATGATGAGTAATCCTGATCCGAGAAGGTGACATGGTGCGGCGTGGTGAGATATCCCACCATAGTTTCAAACTGATTGACATCGATGTCCTTTGGGACCGACGACTCTAAGAGAGTTTTATCCAGGATTTCTTTGTGTGCGGGAGAAATACGAAGCAGCTCAAGGATAGATATTTGCGCAGGAGTCTTTCCTAGTTGGTCAATGAGATTGAACTGACTTTTCGGTTTTCCCGGTTGTGGGGTTGAGACAGGTTTTGGTTGTTTAGCTGATGGAGCTGGTTGTGATTGCTTAGCAGATGGGCCTCCTATAATAATCTTGGCTTGTCTAGGGGGAGGCGGATTGGGTATAGTGACCTTGCCACTTCGCATAGTAGCATTGCACTGTGGTGCTCTCTTGATCGTGATGGTGTGGATGTATTCCTCGTCTGTTCTAACATTATTTATTATTGGTCCCCCAGAGTAATCGTACTTGGCTCGGGTGAAGTTAGCTGAAGTGGAAGCATTATGGGGATCATGATCCTGCAGTGGATTCTTGTGTATAGTATGATCCGAGTTGGAATTGAATTGCGATCCACCTACTTCGATAGTGTGATTGTCAATAAGGTCTTGAATTACGTTTTTCAGTTGTCTACAATTGGAGGTTGTATGCCCTTTGACCCGATGGTATTCGCAAACTGCGTTGTCATCCCACCATGCTGGTTTGAATTGTCCGGGGTCATAAGGTTTTATTTCCGGAAGTGTGATGACTCCATGTTGAATGCATTTCTTGAGGACATCTGCAATGGGTTCACCTAAATTGGTGTATGTGCGACCCCTAGGGAATTGTCTTGGTTGACGATATTGTCCTTGACGGTTTTGACCATTTTGATTGCTCGAAGGAGCATTAGGGGGAGGTGTCGATGTCGTTGTTGGTCTATTTTGTTGTTGTACCCCTTTCAGAGCCAATACGGGACTTGCAGTCTTGGCGTCTACAACACCATCGTTTGTGACATGTTTATTCTTGACCCAATATTTGTTTTTGTTAGCGGGTGTGTTGGTGTTTGTATTTTTGGAGCCATACTTCAGTTCTCCCTTTGCAATAAGGGCTTTCTCAATTTGGACACCCTTTTCCACTAATTCTGTGAAGGTTGTGCAACAATGTATTTGCAATGCGAATTTGAGGGGACCTAGAAGTGTTTGGACAAACATGTCGACCTTTCCCTTTCAGGAATGTCAATGTGACATCGACTAGCGAGGCTTCTCCATTTTTGGAAGAACGGGATAAATGTCTCACCCGACTCTTCTTGTGTGAGATTGCACAAGCTAGTGATAGAGGTGTCCATGTCAATATTGTATGCGTAGTTTTTTAGGAACCTTCTTTTGAGCTCATCCCATGATTGGATATCCTTTTGCGTTGAAAACCATTCAAGGGCTTGACCCGCCAAACTTTTGGAAAAGAGCCTCATCAGGTATGTGGGTTCGTAGGCGATATCCATACAGTTAGTTGCGAATTCTCGAAGATGCTCAATGGGATTTGTTTTGCCTTTGTATTTAGTGAAGTTGGGTGACACATATCCTGGCGGAAATGCAGGCATACGTAAGTTTGTGTCGAATGGGTATACGTCCAAGTCATATGATATTTCGGATTTCCCACCCGTAATGAGCATGTTTTGCATTTGCTTCGCCATATCCCGCACTGTTGCTTTGAGTTCATCTATGGTGGGGTCATTGACATGTCCATACGTTGGATTTCCTGGTACACCAGGTGTTCTTGCGTGAGTATAGGTGTATTGTGGCGGTATGGGTTGTTGTGGTACGTATGATGTGTGTTGTTGGTATTGAAAGTTGTGACTAGGTGCATGTTGATGAGTGTGAACGTTGGATGAGTATGTTGGAATATGTCCCCCAGCTATGCGTGTCATTATTTGGGGGATGTTGTGACCAGGAATGTTATGATGTACTAACGATGTCATGGGTTGAGTCAGTTGGCCACTTTGTGTGAATTGCTGATTTTGCACAAGGGGCACATTGGCAGTTGTACCTTGGGAGGTAGTGACGTTTGACTGTGTTGTCGTGTTAACGTTTTGTTGTTGTCCTTGTATGAAGATACGTCCTGTGGGTCCTCCCAAAGGATGTTGTGAACTGCTACTGAATGCGTTTGTGGAGGTTGTGTTCATGGTAGTAGGTGTAGTTGTCAAGGGGGAGTTGTGATGACTTGATGATGCCCCTGTGGTATTTGCTGTTGGGATAACAGGAGGATTGGAATGATTTGCCGATGATGTCACGGAACCAAGAGAGGTTGTATTTAATTGGGGTAGTGTTGTGGATGTTGTGGATGACTGTGATCCCCCAATAGATGTAGCGTTTATTGTATTGGAGATGTTTGGGATGTTGGATGTGGTATGCAATGTCGTTGTGCCAAAAGGGATGTTGCTTGTAGTATTTAGAACTTGACCACTGTGTGAGATGTTGTGAACATTGTTGGCATTAGGATCATGTAATGTGTTAATGTCAAATCCTGGTGGTAACCTAGCTCCTTCACTCAAGAGCATAGCTACGAATCTGTCCCTATCGTGACGTGCTATTGTTTCAGCCAACTGGTAGGCCTCTGGGTCTTGTGTCAATGCTTCTATGTGTTCTTGAAGGAGTTGACCATTTTCATCTCTTTGCATGTAGCGCTCGAATGAGTTGTTAGGTAAGGATTGTGTTGTCACTAGAGGTTGATTGTCTAGATTGGTAAAGGGATCATTCGCGGTCCAGTTTGAGTCATGTGGAGGACTGTTGGGATCTGGCATGAAGTTTTCCATTTGTCTTTTTTGCTTTTGAAGTCTGGTTTCGACCATAAATGAGCTTGCTCAAAGGGGATGTCCACTAAATGCAAGTATGACACTAGGTGAAGTCTAAGGTTCAAATTGACGACTAAAATGACCACTGTTTTTTTTTTTTGCTTTTGAATTTTTGTGAGTAAGGTATGCAATGTGGATGCAATGTAAAATGAGGCTATCTAAGCACTTCGGAGCTTGAACTTTGTTTTCGACGTGGACCGCTAGAGGACTTTTGTTGTTAATGACAAGGTGACAAGATGACTAATGAGTCTTCCTAACTAGACTTTTGAGTTGGAAGAAATCTCACCAAAGAGGACAATGACTAAAAGGATGTTTAATGACTTGGTCCAAAAGGGTCTAATTTCGAAAACAATGATTTTGCTAAGGGGTGCTTGAGATTTGCCTACTCCTAAGTATGCAAGATATGAGCCTAGGGGCAATGTAATGTTGAATGTATGATACTAAATGGGGTGAGGTATGAAACCTAAGGTGATCAATGCAAGCTAAGGGACAAGACTTTGAGCAATTTCAAATTGGTTTTCTGGCAGAATACTTTTGATGACGGAGTTTGACAAATGGTTGACAGTTTGGAGGTCTCTGGTTTTGACTGTGCAGTTTAAAAATTTTGACAGGCAGATGCGTCTCAGTTTAGCAATTGCGTCGCAGTTAAGCAATTGCGGTTCAGTTTTTCACTTGCGGGTTTTTGACTGTCAGATGCGACTTTGTTTAACAGATGCGGCTTTCAGGTCAACAGATGCGTCGCGACGCCTACAGATGCGTCGTTTCAGACTTCAGATGCGGTTTATCAGGCAGTTGCATTTTAGAATGTCAGTTGCGGTTCGACTGATATGACAGTTTTGTTTCAAAGTGATTTTCATGGTATGTTGATGGGAGTGTTTGATCTGTTTGATGACTGTTTTGTTTGGACTGTGACAAAACCAGAATGCACTTGACAAACACAGCGTTTTAAGGGATAACCAAACACACATGAGATAAGCACAATCCTAGAAAGGCCACTAGGCCTTGGGTTTGTATACTTGATATAGCCCACCAGTTATACACCGGATTGGTGATGAACACCTTTCCTTCTCGAGAGCGATAGCTTAAATTTGGGTGGCATTGGCCTCCACGCTCATTAACGTCATTCAAGCACACCAAATTCAGATTCATTGGGTAGTGACATCCCAAGAATTGCTATCTCTACTCAAGGGGATCAGTAGTGAGTAATCTTCGGGCATGATACTGTACCCTGCACTATATCAAGCAACGGCCAATAGAACGGTTGGACACTAAGACAAGAGGTGTTTAATTCCGCATTCGTTTCTGGCGGGGCGGATTCATGCGGGCGAGTCCCCTTTCGATCCATCTCGCCGAACTACTTCGATTCTGGGCTTTCCCCAAGAACCCACTTTTCTATACCAGCTGGAAGTCCCTCGGTGTCAGGGTGCTACCGGTCTGAGTCGTCCTGGGGTGAGTACTTTTTCCCACCAGAACAGGCCCAAGTTCTAGAGTCGGTAACCGTTTCTCTTACACCCAGGATCGCACGAATGCGCAAGGGGAGAGGATACTTCGATATACCGAATCGGTAAGGGTAAATTAACAAAAAGGAATGGGTCTGGTTTTCTGATCACAAGGTTTTCACCAAGTGAGAGAATACTCACCTACCACTCCACAAACACACTCAAGCATGAAAGACATGATTGTTCTTTTTAAAAGCACCAAATTCAAAGTTTGCTAAGCTAGAAATAAACAAACACACTGTTTTGTTCTCTCCTTCTTTGACATGCGAATCTGCAAACAATGAGTTAGTAGTTTTGGATGTGATGGTCTTGGACACACGAAAAAAGGATCGCCACACGCTGCAAGAAACTATTAGTAACACAAAATATCTAACCTAGTTAACATGCAGGAATAGCTAACACAGAAAAAGACAGAAAACAGAGAACCAGAAAACAGAAAGAAAAAACTGAAATTCGGTAATTAAAACCTAAAACTCCGGGATTAAAATTTCTACTGCATTAGATAAAGTGGGCCTTGTGATACTGTGACGATGCGCGTTCGGCCACCATGTTATTTCTGCACGCGCTCGAATATCGATGGCTCGAATTCCTGGGCCATGGGTTCTGTCAGTGGGCAGCTTGGCGCTGCTTCAGGATCGGGATAAGCGCTTTGCGACGAAGTTATGGGCGATAAGGCATCTGTAAGATTCCGCGAAAACAACAAGACAACAAAAAAACTCTACCCAAAACGTAGTGCCGCATCTACGCCGGAAATGATTAGGCGTCGTGAAAACCTAATATTGCCCGATATGCAGAAAAAGACAGAAACGTGAAAACGCGGCGATCGACAAACTAAATGCAAAAATAAACCAAGAACTTGAAAAAAAAAACAAAATGATATACCAAACGGATGCGGCGCAAGTTTCGAATGCGGCTTTCGGGGTATCATATGCGGCTCAGGACTGACGGATGCGTCGTTCTGTTTCTCAGTTGCGATGTGACAGGGCGATTGCGGCTCTGAAGTTGTCGTATGCGTCGCGACGCATATGATGCGTCACACTGTTTTTAAAAATGTTGCGGCGATCCGTACCTGTACCTGCAAAACAACAGAAAACAACAAAAATAAAAACGTACGAAAAGCCGAACTAACAACGTCGGGTTCACCAATGTAATCAAAGGAAAATCCTAAAATTATTTATTAAAGTGGGTTAGCACAATAACAGAAAATCCTATGAAAATAACAAAGTACAATGGAAGTGAGGTGAAGACAAAAGGGATAGTGTTACCCTATGTCTCCACCTTCCATGATTAACCTCTGTTACACCTCCTAGCTTGCAGATAAACAAACAATGCCCTCAGATTTATGAGCAACTATGACCAAAGACTAAGCCCTATGCAAGTGTTGAAGGATTTGCAGAAAATATAAATAACCCTACAATGAGCTAAAATGGCTATGACTGTTAATGACTATGACCTAAGTTGACAGCAAATTGACATAAACTAGAATGCAAGAAGTCAAAATGAACTATGAGAGCTAAAGACTGAGAGAGAGACAAATGAGGTCAAAATTGCCCTTTTATAAAAATTGCAATTTTGAACGTGTGGCCAGGATGAAAGGATGACAGGAACCCTAAGATCAATGCTTAAGATTGAATATTGCTGTGTGCATTAGGGTTAGGTCAAAATTAGGGCAACAGGTAAGGATGAAGGGTGGAGATTGAATTATGAAATAATTCAATCAACGGTCGAAAATAAATGAGAAGTCAAAAGTCAAGAATTAAATTGGAAGATAATGCCGGCACGGACAAAGAGGTTGCTGGAGAAAATTAAATAATAAGATTTATTTACTCCAGGTAACTAGCAAGTAATTAAATAATAAAGATATTATTTAATTATGGAGGAATGTGATAAAAGAATTATTTTGAAATTAAATAATGATTTTAATTCAAAATTCAAGAGAATGGCTAAATTAAATAAATCAAATTTATTTAATTTAAATGGGAGAAAAAGCTAATGAATATCTAAATAATTAAATAAATTATTTAATTATAGTGGAAAATGGACAGAATTAAATAAATAAGAATTTATTTAATTTTTTAGAAGAAGGGGACTTAATTAGTGACGTAATTAAATAAATAAAATTTATTTAATTAATCAAGAAGACATAAATGGTAAAGGGAAATTAAATAAATTATGAAATTTATTTAATCAAAGGAAGACTTTAGATGGTAAAGGGAAATTAAATAAATTATGAAATTTATTTAATCAAAGGAAGACTTTAGATAATTAGTGATGTATTAAATAAATAAATAATATTTATTTATTTAATAATCAAGGAGGAACAAATGACATGAATTAATTAAATAATATGAATTATTTAATCAGGTGAATGGACCAAGGACATAATTATCTTAATTATGCTAGGAGAAAGTTAAAAATGAAGCTTGCAGGTGCCTAGGTCATTTTAGGTGTCTACAATTTGTATCTCAATAACATTGTACTAGAACCTGATTATCTTCTTATTTATTTCAACCATATTTGGATCCTAGTTTCTAATGAGGGGATGGAATGTGGGAGGCTTATCCCCCCATTGTATCATCATTTTTTATTGAAAAAATTGCTTGTAAAATAGAATAATAGTTGTCTATCATGAGAGAACATCGTGTGACTGAGAGTGAAGAGGACATTGCATCAAATCTGTTGTAGGTTTTTATCACTTCATTTTGTTGGATGGAATAAAGGAAGGACTATTCATTTCTCTATGGACATATCCCATATTGAGTAAACCATTTCTATTTCCTTACCCCTCTCTCTCTCTCTCTTTACGATAGATATAATATAAAAAAATCATAATGTTATTTCATTATGGCACACTTGCTAGGCTCAATTAATACCAAGCCATAACATGAGCAAATTATAATGTAAATTTGTTATAACATGCTTGTGTTATGCCTTGGATGGACCAAAAAGTGGTTGTGGCCACTTTTTGGTCTTGCATCTTTTTCCACACTCCCAAAGGAGCTTTGCCAGCTCCTTCAACATGCAATTTTGAATCATCTACTAATGTAGCAATGTCTCTTGATTATTTTACTATGTTTCTCAAGTTGTCAACATTACCAGTCATGTTTCAAGTAACACCTTAATCAATAATTCAAACATCATGATTTTGAATATATTTAGTGAAATTTTCTCAAAATAGTTGTGATTTTCATCATCTTCAATATTTACATCAACTATTATACTTCCCTTCTTAATTTTATTCATATTTGTCTTCTTTATGAAGGATCGCTCTTGAAAATGAAACACAATTATAATAAAAATGAACCCTTCCTTTAATTTGTTCATTATTATCCATAAGAGGATGTCTTTACCATTGAGGCTTCTTGTCCTTAAACTTAGAGGCAAAAGCATTTTCTGATTTAACTTCATTATCTCTATTAAAAATTTCCTCATGTTGGAGTAGTAGACCCTCTACATCATTGAATTCTAGGGTTTCCATTTTACACTCAATCTTGAAATCATCAAATGATTTTGGAAAACTTTTAAGAGTTATAGAGATGAGATCTTTTTCATATATAGTATCACCTACATTAATGAGACAATTTAAAATACCCTTTAATTTTGATAGATGTTCAGCTACCAATCTATTTATTCTTAGATTATATAATTATATTTTGAGCATGTATGTTCTCACATTATTCTTGTGTTCAAAGAGTGTAGTGATTGCATCCCATGATTCATTTGGTGTGGTTGCATTCTACACATTTTCTATCAATGTACCACAAATAAGAAAGTTTATCAAAACACCCTATTAAACATAGGTTCAATGTTTTAGTGACACAATGGAAATGACCTCAATGTGTGAGGTAAGTGCAAAAAGATGGGGGGAAAGGGGTCTTAAGTGGCCACTTTTTTCTAAAATCAAGAAATACTGACCTTGGACGTGAAATTGAGGATAGTTACACTCAAAATTTTGAGATGCAACAAAAAAAAGGATTGTAGTGCTCTGAGTCTACTTTCTAAACAACTTTTTTTTTTAAATGGTAGAGATTAAGGGGTTCAAAAGAGGGAGCCACAAAAATTAGTGTTGTTTTTGTCAAAAAAAATATAACATACCAACTTTTGTGGATCCCTCAAAAGGTTAACCTTTTTTTAGTATTTTCAAAATCTCTTTGGTGAGAAATTAGCTAACACTATGTAGTTTATACCCAAATTTTATGATAATTTTTTAATGAATATTTGATTTTTTACTAATTTTTAAAGTGGAAACTTTGTGAAAAACATAATTTTGGCCATGCTACCCCTATAAATTTTGAAAAATAATTGAAAATATTTTTTTTAATATATGTAGAATGGATTCTAGTTTCTAAAAATGTAATTTTTTAAATTTTGATGAACAGTTAATTTATAACAAAAAATGCCAAGCGTTGGTTTTCAAAATGAGAAACACAAACAAAAGAAATTAAAGATGAAAAGCTTAACATTGTCAAAATGTGAAAAAAATTACATCGTTAAATAGCTAAGAGAGAGCCTAAAATTACCCAAGTGTTCAATTTGTTTGACCTTGAAACACGTGCAAACTTGATGGTTAGCACAAACGCGATTATGTGAAATCTTGTAGAAAATGCAAAAACACGTCTTTGGACATTGGGAAGGCACTCTAATCCTTTGGGTTGGTAATCCAAAGAAATGAAGAAGCCAAAGGCTTTGGAATTCCCAAATCAAGACAAAACACAACCACGTTATAACACGCTCGAGTTATTTGAATGCATTGATAAAACGTGAGCACGTTATAACGCACTTGTGTTTTGGTCTACATTGAATTTTTTTATTTATTTTTATTTCTTCTACTTTAAGTTATATTTCATGTATATAGTTTTAGGATGTTTGAGAGTGGTTTCGGATCTCTAGGAGTTATAATGCAAATTCTAGTTTTTGGAGGATCTCACAAATTTTTAGACCTATTCAAATTCCTATAATCAACATGTCAAATTTTAGTAATCAGGAGGTAAAATTTCAGTAATCAACAAGTTGTATTATTTCTCTCTATCTCACTCACTTTTATCCCTTACACTCTAGACCTCTCTCTCACTATCTTCATCCCTTTATCTAACTCTCTCTCCCATGAGATCAAGAACTCCCTCTCTCTCTCTCTCTCTCTCTCTCTCTCTCTCTCTCTCTCTCTGTCCTCTCTCTCTGCCACCTCTCCCTCCATCCTCCTACCCTCTCTCTGTTCTCTCCATCTCCTCCCTCTCTCTCCTCCATGCTTCTCTCTCCCTCTCTTCTTCCCTATCTACTCTCTATCTCCCAATCTCTCTCTCTACCCACCTCTACATCCATCACACCCTACCATTATCTCTCTACACCTCTCTATCTCACCTTTCTCTCCCTCCCTCCCTCATTCCCTCTCTACTTCTCTCTATCTCTTCTCTTTTTTTTCCTCTCCTTCCCTCTCTACTTATCTTTATCTCCTCTCTCCCTCTCTCTACCTACCTCTCCTTCCATCACTCTCTATTTCTCTCTATCTAACCTCTCCCCCTCACTACATCTCCCTCCCTGTCTACTTATCTATATCTCCCCTCTCCCTCTCTACCTACCTCTCCATCCATCACAACCTACCACTCTCTCTATCTATTAAACTCTCTATCTCACATCCCACTCTCTCCATCCATCACTCCTTACCACTCTCTCTACACCTCTCTATCTCGCTTCTCTTCCTCCATTCCCTCTCTACTTATTTCTCTCTACCTCTCCTTCCCTCTCTAATTATCTTTATCTCCCCTTTCCCTCTCTCTCTCTCTCACCTATGTCTCCCTCCCTACCTTCCACCCCCCCTCTCTCTCTCTCCTATGTCTTCCTCCCTACCTTTTCCCCTATCTACTCTCTATCTCTTGTCTCCCTCCCTCTACCTCTCTCTCTCTCTCTCTCACTCTCTCTCTCCTTCCTCCCTCACCCTCTTTCTCTCTCACTCTCTCCTATATATCTCACCATTATATCTTTCCCTCTCTATAACTCTCTCCTTTGTATCTCACCATTCTCTCTCTACTTATATTTATCTCACATATCCCTCTTTACCTCTCCCTTCCCTCTCTCTCCCACCCTCCCTACTTCCCTATATCTCTATCTCTCTCTACTTCTCTCTATCTCACCTATCCCTCCCTCATTCCCTCTCTACTTATTTATCTCTATCTCTCCTTCCCTCTCTAATTATCTTTATCTCCCCTTGCTCTCTCTCTCTCACCTATGTCTCCCTCACTAGCTTTTCCCCTATCTACTCTCTATCTCTTCTCTCCCTCCCTCTACCTCTCTCTCCCTCCTCCCTCACCCTCTCTCTCTCACTCTCCTCTCTATCTCACCATTATATCTTTCCCTCTCTGTAACTCTCTCCCTCTTTGTATCTCACCATTATCTCTACTTATATTTATCTCACATATCCCTCTTTACCTCTCCCTTCCCTCTCTCTCCTATCCTGCCTACTTCCTTCTATCTTTATCTCTCTCTACTTCTCTCTATCTCACCTATCCCTCTCTACCTTCCTCTTCATCACTCCCAACCACACTCTTTATTTCTCTCTATCTCACCTCTCTCTCACCTCCCTCTCTCTGCCTCCATACCTCTCCTTCCATCTATCATTCCTTGTATACTCTTTATCTCTCATCTCTCTCTACTTATCTATATCTCCCCTTTCCCTCCCCCTCTCTCTCTCCCCCCAATCCCTCCCCCCTCTTTCTCTCTCCCCCTATGAGGGATGAGGATGTAAGGTTTAGTATTTAAGATATAGGGTTGAGGTTATAGGGTTAAGTGTATAGGTTATATGGATTAGGTTTTAGGATATTAGGTATAAAATTAAGGGTATGAGGTATATAGATGAGGGATGAGGGTTTATGGTTTAAGGTATAGGGTTGAGGGATAGTGTTCAGGGTTGAGGGTATAGGGTTAAGTGTATAGGGTATAGGGATTAGAGTTTAGGATATTCATTATAGGGTTGCAGGTATTGGGTTTAGGGTTGAGGGTTTAGGTTATGAGGTTGAATGTAGGGTTGAGGGTTTAAGTATAGGGTTGAGGGTATAAGGTTAAAGTGTATAGGTTATATGGATTAGGGTTTAGGATTTTGGGTATAGGATTTAGGGTGTAGTGTTTAGGGTATAAGGTATAGGGTTAAGGGTTGAGAGTGTCGGGTTTACGATCTAAGTATAGGGTTAAGGGATAATGTTCAGGGTTTAGGGTATAAGTTTAAGGTTGTAGGGTATAGGGATGAGGATTGAAGGTGTAGGGTTTAGGGTTTAAGGTATAGGTTTTAGGTTTAAGTGATAGTGTTCAACATTGAGGGTATAGGTATTAGGGTGTGGGATATTGGGTATCGGGTATAGGGATTAAGGTTTATAATATTTGGAAAAGGGTTGAGAGTATTGGGTTTAGGGTTGACGACTTAGGTTACAAGTTTGAATACAGGGTTGAGAGTTGAGGTTATAAGGTTAAGTGTATTGGATATAGGAATTAGAGAGGGAAAGAGGGAGTGAGGGAGAGAGATAGGTGAGATAGAGAGAGGAGGGAGGGAGGAAGAGAGATATTGGTGCTCAATAGAGAGTAGAGAGGGAAGGAGAGAGAGAGAGAGAGGGAAAGATGGGAGAGAGAGAGAGAGAGAGGAGGAAGGTGAGGATATTTAGAGAGAGGAAGAGAGATGGAAGGAGGGAGGGAGAGGTTGAGATGGAGAGGGAGATAAAGAGAGTATTCAGGGAGAGAATGGTGAGATAGAGAGTAGAGAGGAATAGGGTTAAGTGTATAGGGTGTAAGGATTAGGGTATAGGGTTGAGATTATAAGGTATAGGGTTAAGGGTTGAAAGTGTAGGGTTTAGGGTTTAAGTATATGGTTGAGGGTATATAGTTAAGGGATGATTTTTATGGTTTAGAGTATAAGGTTGAGGGTATAGGGTAAAGGGATGAGGGTCAAGGGTACAAGATTCAATGTTTAAGGTATAGGTTTGAGGGTTGAGGGATAGTGTTCAAGGTTGAGAGTACATGGTTAAGTGTATAGGGTCTAGGGATTAGGGTTTAGTATATTAGGTATAAAGTTGATGATATATGGTATAGGCATGAGCGATCCAGGTTTAGGGTTTAGGGTTTAAGGTATAGTGTTGAGGGTATAAGGCTAAGTGTATAGGGTATATGGATTAGGGTTTAGGATATTGGTTATAGGTTTGAGGGTATTAGGTTGAGGGTATTAGGTTTAGGTTTAAGGATTTAGGGTTTAGGGTACAAGGTTGAATTTAGGGTTTAGGGTTTAAGTATAAGGTTGAGGGTTGAGGGTTGAGGTATAATGTTCAAGGTTGAGGTTATAAGGTTAAGTTTATAGGGTATATGGATTAGGGTTTAGGATATTGTGTATAGGGTTTAGGGTATAAGGTATAGGGTTAAGGGTTGAGAGTGTAGGGTTTACTGTTTAAGTATAGGGTTGAGGGATAATTTTCAAGGTTTAGGGTATAAGGTTGAGGGTATAAGGTATAGGGATGAGGGTTGAGGGTGTAGGGTTTAGGTTTTAAGATATAGGTTCAAGGGTTTATGGATAGTGTTTAAGGTTGAGGGTATAGAGCTAAGTTTATAGGGTATAGGTATTAGGGTTTAGAATATTGGGTATAGGGTTGAGGGTATTGGATTTAGGATTGAGGGTTTAGGGTTTAGGGTTTAGGGATTGAGGGTTGAGGGATTAAGGGTTGAGGGTTTAGGGTTTAAGGGTTGAGGGATTAGGGTTGATGGATTAAGGGTTTATGGTTGAGGGTCTCGGGTAGAGAGTTTAAGGGTTGAGGGATTAGGGTTGAGGGTTTAGGGTATTTGGTATTGGGTAGAGGGTAGAGGGTGGAGGTTTTAAGGGTTTATGGTTTAAGGTTTGAGAGTTTACGTTTTAGGGTTGAGTGTTTAAGGGTTGAAGGATTAGGGTAGAGAGATAGGGATTGATGGAGGGAGAGATGGAGGAATAAGTGAGATATATAGAAGGGGAGAAGAGGAGGGAAAGACATAGAGAGATGAGGGTTGAGGATCCAATGTATAGGGTAGAGGGTTGAAAATTGAGGGTATAGGGTTGAGTACCTATAGGGTTGATGGTTTAGGGTATTGGGTTGAGGGTATATGGTTGAGGGATTAGGGTTGAGGGTAGAGGGTATTGGGTTCAGGGTAGAGAGTAGAGGGTTTAAGGGTTTAGGGTTGAGGGTAGAGGGTTTAGGGTATAGGTTTCAGGGTATATGGTTGAGGGATTAGTATTGAGGGTTCAATGTCTAGGGTAGAGGGTATAGGGTTTGAGGGTTTAGGGTTTAAGGGTTGAGGGTTGAGGAATTAAGGGTTGAGGGTTGAGGGATTAAGGGTTGAGGGTTGAGAATTGAGGGTTGAGGGTTTAATGTATAGGGTGGAGGGTAGAGGGTAGAGGGTTTAGGTTTTAAGGGTTTAAGGTTTGAGGGATTAGGGTTGATGGATTAAGGGTTTAGGGTTGAGGGATTAGGGTAGATATTTTAAGGGTTTAAGGGTTGATGGTAGAGGGTGTAAGGGTTTAGGGTTTGAGGTTTGAGGGTTGAGGGTATAAGGTTGAGGGTAGAGGGTTGAGGATATAGGGTTGAGGGATTACGGTTGAGGGTCCAATGTATAGGATAGAGGGTATAGGGGTTGAGGTTTTAGGGTTTAAGGATTAAGGGTTGAGGGATTAGGGTTGAGGGATTAAGGGTTTAGGGTTTAGGGTTTAGGGTATAAGGGTTGAGTTTTTAGGGATTAGGGTTGAGGGAGTAAGGGTTTAGGGATTATGAGTTGAGGGTTTAAGGGTGTAAGGGTTGAGGGCTTAGGTTTGAGGGATTAGAGTTTAGGTTTTAGGGTTTAGGGTCTAGGTTTTAGGGTTTATGGTTTAGGGTATATGATTGAGGGTTGAGGGTTTAAGGGTTTAAGGGTCAAGGGCTTAGGGTTGAAGGTTTATTGTATTGGGTAGGGGTAGAGGGTTAAGGTTTAAGGGTTGAGAATATAAGGGTTTAAGAGTTGAGGGTATAGGTTTGAGGGATTAGGGTAGAGAGTTTAAAGGTTTATGAAGGGAGAGAGAGGTGAGATAAATAGATAGAGATTGATAGGGGTTGATGACCTATAGGGTTGAGGATTAAGGTTGAGGTTCCAATGTATAGGGTAGAGGGTTTAATGTATAGGGTAGGGGTTGAGGGTTTAAGTATTTAAGGGTTGAGGAGTTAAGGGTTTAAGATTTTAAGGATGAGGTTTAGGGTTTAAGGTTTTAGGGTTGAGGGATTAGGGTTGAGGGTTGAGGGTATAGGGTTGATTATATAGGTTTTAGGGTATATGGTTGAGGATCTTATGTATAGGGTAGATGGTTGAGAATTGAGGGTTCAAGGTTTAATGTACAATGTAGAGGGTTGAGGGTTGAGGGATTAGGGTTTAAGGGTTGAGGGTTGAGGATTTAGTCCTCATTGTGTGAAAAAATTCCTCAAAGAAATGGGGTCTCATGGTGATGTACATCATCGTGAGACCTCATTTCTTTAAGGAATTTTTTCATACAATGATCAGTACCTTTTCAATGTGTTTGCATTGATGCATTGACAAGGTAGTGCTCCTTGTATGTAAAATGCCTCAAATAAATGGGGTCTCATAGTGATGTGCATGCTCATTGTATGAAAAATGCCTCAAAGAAATGGGGTCTCGTAGTGATGTACATCACAGTGATACCCCATTTCTTTGAGGCATTTTTTCATACAATGAGAACTACCTTTTCAATGCTACCGCATTGACACATTGACAAGGTAGTGCTCGTTGTATCAAAAAATTCCTCAAAGAAATGGGGTCTCATAGTGATGTCAATATCAAGCACTACCTTTTCAATATCACCATGAGACCCCATTTCTTTGATGCATTTTTTCATACAAAGAGCACTACCTTGTCAATGCTACCGCATTGACGCATTGACAAGGTAGTGCTCATTGTATAAAAAATTCCTCAAAGAAATGGGGTCTCACAGTGATGTTTTTCCATACAACGAGCACTACCTAGTCAATGTTACCACATTGACGCATTGACAAGGTAGTGAGATTAGTACTCATTTTATGAATAAATTCCTCAAATAAATGGGGTCTCACGGTGATGTACATCACCATGATACCCCATTTATTTGAGGTATTTTTTCATACAATGAGCACTACCTTGTCAGTGCTACCGCATTGATGCATTGAAAAGGTAGTGAGCTTAGTGTTCATTGTATGAAAAAATTCCTCAAAGAATGGGGTCTCACAATGATGTACATCACCATTATACCCCAATTCTTTGAGGCATTTTTTCATACAATGAGCACTACCTTGTCAATGCTACCACATTGATGCATTAACAAGGTAGTGCTTGTTGTATGAAAAAATGCCTCAAAGAAATGGGGTCTCATAGTGATGTTTTTTATGCAACAAGCAATACCTTGTCAATACTACTGCATTGACGTATTGACAAGGTAGTGCTCATTGTATGAAAATGCCTCAAAGAAATGGGGTTTGAGACCCCATTTCTTTGAGGAATTTTCATACAATGATCACTACCTTGTCAATGCTACTGCATTGATGCATTGACAAGGTAGTGAGCTTAGTGATCATTGTATGAAAAATTACCTCAAAGAAATGGGATCTCACAGTGATGATAGGGTAGTGCTTGTTGTATGAAAAAATTCCTCAAAGAAATAGGGGTGATCACAGGGTAGTGCTTAATGTATGGAAAAATACCTCAAAGAAATGGCATCTCACGGTGATGTACAAAGACCCCATTTCTTTGAGGCATTTTTTCATGCAATTAGCACTACCTTGTCAATGCTACTGCATTGACGCATTGACAAGGCAGTGCTCGTTGCATGAAAAATGCCTCAAAGAAAAGGGGTCTCATGGTGATGCATTTACAAGCTAGTGCTCATTGTATAAAAAAAAAGCCTCAAAGAAATGGGGTCTCATGGTGATTTTTTTCATACAAAAAGCACTACCTTGTTAATGTTATCACATTGATGCATTGACAAGGTAGTGCTCGTTATATGAAAAGTTTCCTCAAAGAAATGGGGTCTGTAAGACCTCATTTCTTTGAGGCATTTTTTCATACAACAAGCACTACCTTGTCAATGTATCTGCATTGATGCATTGAAAAGGTAGTGCTCATTGTATGAAAAAATGCCTCAAAGAAATGGGTCTCATGGTATCATGAGGACCCTGCTGAGCATTTCCCATATAAAACACCACCTTGTCAATCTTCAATTTGACACATTGAAAGGTGTGAGATTAGTGCTCATTGTATGAAAAAATTGCCTCAAAGAAATGGGGTCTCATGGTGATGTACATCATTGTGAGACCCCATTTCTTTGAGGAATTTTTTCATACAATGAGCACTATCTTGTCAATGCTTGAAACATTGACAAGATAGTGCTTGTTTTATGAAAAAATGCCTCAAAGAAATGGGGTCTCATGGTGATTTTTTACATACAATGAGCACTACCTTGTCAATGTTACTGCATTAATGCATTGACAAGGTAGTGCTCATTGTATGAAAAAATTCCTCAAATAAATAGGGTGTAATGGTGATGTATCACTATGAGACCCAATTTCTTTGAGGAATACATCACCATTAGACCCCATTTATTTGAGGAATTTTTTCATACAATGAGTACTACCTTCTCAATGCTATGGCATTAACACATTAACAAGGTAGTGCTCGTTGTATGAAAAAAATCCTCAAATAAATAGGGTCTCACAGTGATACATCACTGTGAGACCCCATTTCTTTGAGGCATTTTTCATATAATGAGGGTTTAGGGTACAAGATTGAATGTAGGGTTTAGGGTTTATGCTTATGGTTGAGGGTATAGGTTATTATGTTGAGGGTATAGCGATTAGGGTTGAGGGTGTAGGGTTTAGGGTATAGGAATTATGATTTATGATATTTGATATAGGGTTTTGGAGATTGAGATAG
>VDFB02061066.1:51061-73009 GCA_007258455.2 Sequoia sempervirens
CTACACTTGGAGGAAAGCAAGAAAACTAGAAACATACATTCTCTTAAGGAGAATGCATGGTGTGAAAAATAATTTCATGGAAAAACAACAACTAAGCTAATATTTACATGAAACTCAAAACCTTTAGAAACAAGGTTTGAGGTGAATCCCATTGACTGAGATTGAAATAACCTCACCATCCAGCCTAGAGAGATGGAAAGCATTGGCATCCTTGCAGCTAGCAATGACATATGGACAACTTCAGATGGCATCAATTCTGGAATGTCTTCCTACCTTGGCCCTATTAGCATCTCACTTTAGCACTAAGTTTCCTTCTTGAAATACTTGATGAATTGCTTGCTTGTCAAAATTCCTTTTAACCTATGCTTGATGAGTTTTTATGATTGCATAGATTTGTTCTGTGTCTCCTCCAATTCCAAAATATCAACCAACCTTATTGTCATGGCATCATTTCCTTCTAACTCTTGTTGATGTTCCAACTCAAGAGAAGATAGCTCTAGTGATAATGGTAGCATTTCCTCTCTTCCATAAACTAGCATGAAAGGAGAGCTACCAATTTCTCTCTTAGGAGTAATTCTATTAGCCCAAAAAGCTATTTTTCAGTTTAATATGCTAGATCCTTTGGTTATCTTAGATGGTTCTATTGATAATCCTAATGAGTTTTTTGTTTGAGGACTCAACCAGGACATTACCCTAAGGGTAATAATTATATGAGGTCTTCAAGTATATACCATGCCTGAGTGCCCAATCATTGATTAGCACACTAAGAAAAACCTTGGAATTATCAAAGATGATGGTAGAAGGGGTGCCAATCCTAGTAATGATTCCTTCAAGGAAATAAAAAAGTAAAGCATAAATGTAATCCCTTAAAGCAACTACCTCTATCCACCTGGTGAAGTATTCTATGGCTATTAAAATCCATTTATGATTGACACTTGATGGTGGATTTTTCATGCCAATAAAATATATACCTCACTGTGTGAATGGTTGGTCAACTTAAATGGGATGAAGAGGGAGGGAAACCAACCTTTTCTTTTTAGAAAATAAATCACATTTTCCATAATTTATCACCCATTTGTGAGCATCATTGAACAAGTTTTTCCATTAATATCTATCCCTCATGATCTTTGCAATAATGTTCTTTGCAAAAAAATGGTTGCTTGAAGAGCCATCATGAAATTCTTACAACAGTCTATTGACCTCATTTACCTCTATGCATTTTAATAAGACCTCATTAAGATCCTTCCTAAAAAGTATGTCATTCAGTATGACATAGAGAATGGACTATAATTTGGCATGTCTTCTTTTGTTCTTACTCAACTACCTTGGATATTTGTATTGGATGCTTGGGGCTCCTACAACACAAGGGAAACCTCTAAAGGGGTCTCGAATGTTGATATGAGTTTTTCAGAGAACCCCTTGCCTCTTACTAACTTGGTGATTTTGATGTCCACATCATACTCCATCACCTTTGTGATCCATCCAACTCTCTTTTCATTGATATCTCTACTTAACAAAAATTCTCTGATGTTTACCTGGGGTACCATTAACTGGATACAGTTGTTAGACAACATGTGTTTAAAATTTTGCAATGCCCTAATATCAGTAAAAGCTTGCTTCTCAACATAGTTATACTTGACTTTATGATATTTAAGCCCTTCATTGAAGAAAGAAATGGGTTGCTCTACATTTTCATTATTTAGTTGGGTTAGGACAACTGACACTCTTGATTCACCTCCAAAGGTGTAAATAATAAAATAATTGTCATAATTAGGATTGACAAGATAGGATCCTGAGAAATCTCTTGTTTGATAGACTTGAAGTTGTCCTTACATTCCTTGGTCCATTTTAAGACCATATTTTTCTTAAGCACAAAGATGAGAGGCTTTACCAATGTAATAAAGTTAATCATTCCCAAGAAGCTTTTTAGTCCCTTCCTATGACTAGGATGTGGGATGACTAGGACAAATTATACCCTTTCAAGATCAATGAACAAGCCATCCTTTGAAATAATGTGCCCAAGAATTTTTCCCTATTCAATGGAAAAGACACATTTTCTTGGGTTTAGGGAATACCATATTCCCTACATTTCTAAAACACATGTTCAACATGACTGAAGTGGTCTCTTTCATGTTTTGGAAACACTGTGATATCATCCAAGTAGACTATTATGAACTATTTGAACACACCTTGAAATGCCATTTCCATGGCTCTCTACAAAGTGGCTCCAATATTGGTTAACCCAAAAGGCATATTACAATAAGCACAGGTGCCCCTCTTTATGGTGAATGTTGTCTTGTGTTGATTAGATTCTTGAACTAGAATGTGATTATAGCCTAAATAACCATCCAAAAAAGAAAACCTTTCTAATACATTAAATTTCTATAGAATTTTCTCCATGGAAGGGAGGGGATAGTGATCCTTTAGAGAGGCCCTATTTAGGTCTCTAAAATCCACACAAAGCCTTATTTCTCCATTCTTCTTTTTGATACCTGGTACTAATTTTTCCACCCATGAAGAATGCTTGATGGGGAATATGATTCTAGAATCAATAAATTTGGTTAATTCCTTCCTCATAAGAGGCTCAATCTTAGGATTTATAAGCCTTTTATTTTGTATCATAAGCTTGGCATCTAGATCTAATTCAATGGTATATTGGGAAAGGTTCAAGTCAAAAACCTTTAGGTCTTCACAAGTCCATGCAATTGTGTTACTATATCTATTGAAAAGATTATTGAAAACTTCATGTTTAGATGCAGAGCATACCTTTCCCCGGTTTAGATACTTTCCTTGTGAAATATTAATAGACTTGTAGTCACCCTTCCTTACAACAAGGTTTATCTTCTTCTGCTTGAAATGGCCATCCAAGTTGAATATGCCTTGAAGGGTGATGATATCTTTTGGTAGCTTGTTGCTACTCAGTTGCACAATCTGATCATCATATTTATTTTGCAACTTGGATTGATTTTTGTCAAAAAAAATGCCTCTTTGTACATGAAATTCACTATTTGTTGGTCACCTTCAAAGACCTTCCAGTGATCTCGATTTTCCAGAATAGTGAGCCTCACAATCAATATGATATTTTTCTCCCTTTTGTTTGTAATATGGGCTAGAATATCAAATTGAGAACCAAATTCTATGTCTATCAACATGCTTATTTTTATTTCTAGGGATAGTTTGGATGTTGAAACCTTCAAAACCCTCAATCAAATCCTAAACCCTATATTTGTAGGATTTGAGAAAATTGTTCTTGGTTGAGCTTTGAGTTTTGACATAATGAACAACCAATTCACTATGAACAAAATCTTGTAGCAATTTGATATTCCTCATTTTTGTAAGATGGATACCTTGAATTAGGGCTTCATACTCAACCACATTTTTAGTGCAACTAAATTGAATCCTAGAAGAGAAATAGTATTTCTCCTTTCTTGGAGATACTAACATTACACTAACACCTACACCATTCTTATTTATAGAACCATCAAATAAAAGCTACCACAATTCTCCTAGATCTTATCGACTTTTTATGAGATTGGGGATAGGGGTATCCTCATGAATACAATATGTGTGCCAAGGCCTATCTCTTCTACTTCATTTATGGTGAGAGGGCCAAATTGGAATGTATTACCCCATTCATCTAGGAAATAGTTAGGAACCTCCTCTAAAGGAGTAGAATTTTCATGAATAGAACACTCTTCTTTTTTATTATGCAATTTGTAGTTTATTTTTATGGGACTAGGAGTGTAGGGCTCTAGGTGATCTTTTTCTATGGGTTTAGATTTGATGGTCACTTTGGTACCATATCTAGTTTAGAATAAAATGTGGGACCAATCAGTAGATAGGTATCCACCTATCTTGGTAGTGAAATCTCTAGACAAATAAGTAGCAAGATGAGCATGGAGGTCTATGACTGAAATATCTTGCAAAACATCACAGCCAAGGCATGCATGCAAAGTTAATTTCAAGCTCTTAATTACTCCCACTACTCTGACATCAGTGACATCCAACTATTAAACCCCCTTCGTTATAAGTTCATATTTGATACCAATATTATTATCAATCTCTTTAGGCATAATAGAAATATGAGCCCCTAAATCAATCATGCAATTATGTAATATGTGATTCATAATAACCAAAGATAGATAAAAGGGAGGTGGCTTATTAATTTTTCTTTGATCCATTTGTTCTTTAGGCTACACTAGGTTGATTGATGGAGTGGGTTTTTCTTTTTCTGATGCATCACCTAGTTGCTTATGGTCCTTTAAAGCTTACTGCAGTAGATCCCTTTGATATGGGATGGAAAAAGTTCCATATGGTAGCATTAAAGTTATCCTCCTTCATCTAATAAAAAATATTAAAGGGAGGCCGATTGGTCTTAGGAGAAAGCTTGGAAATAAAAATATCTAGACTTGTAGCTTGGGTGACCTTAGGTTGCTCCATTGCTTGTTGTAGCATATAAAATTGTACTCCCTTGTAGGTGATAGTACAATTTCATGCTTATTTTGGACCTATTTTAGTGACCCTTGCATTCATGCATTTTTAACATCAAATAGATAGGCTCTAATTCCCTTTATTATGCATTTTGAGGCTTTCTTTTTATTTTTTGACAAATTGCAAGCATTGAATAAATGCAACCAATTGTTATTTTTCTCCAGAAACTCAATGTCCTAGAAATTTAGGCCAAGAAACATACTCCCACGGGTGTATGGGTCCCCAAACATACTTTCAATGCATTGTTGGTGGTATTTTAACATTCAAATTTCAAATGTTGGTTTTTGGGATCTAATCTTCAAGAAATCAATGAAACACCTATAAACACCTAGTATTTTCACCATTTAAAAACTAGAACAAAAGAGATACCAATCAAGAAAGCAAGATTGAGCACCATATTTCTTCATACATATTTGAATTTTTAGGTTTTCAAGAATATTTGTATATTTTGTCAAGATTTATCATATGATTGAAGGTTGATGCCTATGGAAGAACATGATGGATTCTAGGTTTGAGAGATGCACTTGGCCACTTCCCTTACTCTAATGAATTGTTTCCTAAGTGTTCTCATCTTCAAGATCCATTCCTATTGTATCCTAAAGCAAGGTATCATTGTATTTTAGATTTACTTAGGGTATTTGACTTCTCCCTAATTGGATCTTGTCATTATCATATAGGAATCTCTCTCTAACATACTTGAGTAGGGTTTATTTGTATTCTAGCTCATAACAACCTTAGACACACATAAGGTTAGGAATCATACACTATATTTTATCATATATTTGGTTATTTGTGGAGGTTTAAATACCAAAACAAGGGTTTGATTGAGGAAAATCCCCATATAGCCACCCCAAACCATCCCTTTTGTAGATTTATTGTAGGTATAGATCTGAAGATGAAAGGTTTGTAGGGTAGGAAACAAAGAACATACAAAGAGCTACAAGATCAAGTTTTCAAGTTATGGAAAGGCCTACAAAGACCCATACACCCTTGGGAAACTGAGTCCATTTATGCATGCTAGATCCAACTTTTTATGGAAGGTGCAAAATCTCCAATACTTCTTTGATCTACATACAACTTATTGTTTTTTTTTTGTGTTTTTGGAATATTGCATTTATCATATTAGGTCATATAGTTTAATTAGATTAATCATTCAAAATTAGATCCACTATAATTTCAAGTCCCTAGGAATGTAGATCTAAGTCCGTTTGACTCACCTTCATGGTTGAAAGTCAATCTATTCACTTTATTGATTTGCATTCTAATTTACCATTGAAAAGGGAAAATATTGATCCTAGGTTTCACATATTAAACTTAGGGTTCCCTTTTTCATTAGTTACATTTTGGTGAACCTGACATTTTGACATCATAAACCTTATAAAATTTGAAGTGATCTAGCCCTATGTTTTGTATAATATTATCTTTCATTTTTCATTTATGGATTCATATTTGCATTATAAAAGTCATAAACATCCAAAAATATTGCATCATCACTAACATTAGGATTTTTTTAAATCATTTAGATCAAATTTGCATTCAAAATTTCTTTCAAAAGTGTGATTTGTTGTTCTAACATTTTCATACATTTCCATTTCACTTACATTAAGAAATCATGGAAAAATAGTCATTGTGAAACCACTTTGCAAAACGAAACAAAAACCTTAAAAAGAAACACAAACATTCAGTTTTTCTATTTTTTGAACGCTGGTTAGGGACTCAGATGCCCTTGGGGATCTCTGCCTTGCTACAAGTGACTCAGGGAAACCTTTCTTACATTTATGTCTCTGTGAATTCATTCTATTTCTATTGGTGAATATTTTTTTGAAATTCTCAAACAATGTTATTGCATGTTAAAGAAAGTTGTCATTTTGATTAGATTATTGAAATTTTTGAAAGAGTTTTACTTTTTAGTACTTGAAATTTCTAGATATGTAAAACAATTGTTTGTATTTTTTGAATCATTGCATAATATTGGTAGATTAGTCTTCATTTTGTAAACATTCAAAACTAGATTGTTACAACACATTTCTCAAATTAAAAACTCACAAAGCAACAGTAGAACCTATCCAAAACTTGGGTTTGCAAATAGTCACACAATTAATCTTTGTTACTCAAACTTCTAGAATTGATAATTTTGAAAAAACCCTATTAGGACCCAAACACCCTTGGGCATCCCAGTCCTCCAAAAAAAGCTTCATAACTCATAAAAAAACTAATATTTACTATTATTTTGTAGGTTTGCAATCTGGTTTCTAGATTTGTAGTAGGTCTATAAACCTATTTTTAACCCTAGTTAGCTTAAATGTGCATTGGAAATTGATGATTAATCTTGGAGAAAACATAGTCATTTGATCATGTCATATCTCTTTCTACAAGTGCATTGTATACCTATCAAGCCCTTTAGTTTTTATGACTTTGATATGTTAGATGAATCCTTGAGGATTTCATCTCACCTAGATCATCTATTAAGGCTTACAACATTACTACACAACAAAGAACAATCAATTTAATGACACCTCAACTTATCATTTACCCACCTTCACAATAACCTCAAGTCCAAACCAAACCTGTGCTTATCATAGGACCACCTCAAAGCAAACCAAAACCTTCAGGTTCTATCTTAAACTTTGCAATACAAATCACTTGTAATAATGTGTCACAACAACCAAGTTACCACATAGTTTCTCACACATATAACACAAGGAATAAAAAGAAACCAAGACAAACACAAACCATTCTTGCATTGATACCACTTCCAGAACCTATTTTACCTAGTGCTCCTCATTCACCTCAATATAGTGCAAAGGAGTAAGATCTTGTGGAGAAAATTTATAATATTCCTACTAAGATTTCATTGTGGGACCTAATTCAAATATCATCAACTTACGATGGAATGAGTCAAAGTGCTTTGAAAAAAGTGGTAGTCCCCCTAGTGCACAAAAAAATGATGTAGCATTCTTAATTAAATGATTGAATTCTTTCAAAGTGGATATTGTCTTTCATCAAATTGAATTACCTCATTTGCAAACGTAAAAAAATTGGCACTTTGATGATAATGACTATCATTAACAAGGTTGCGATTAGACGCACCCTTATTTATAATAGTTTGGGACTAAATGTTTGTAGTGTGAATATTTTGGAAAAAATTAGAGCAGATAAGATTCAAATTCAACCAAATAATTTTTCATCCATGGTTTTGATAATGTGGGTAAACAATCGCTCGGTGTAATAACATTACCTATCAAAGTTGGTGAGGTTGTGTTGCAAACTCCCATCCACACCATGCCCCATGATATTTTATATAATATCCTCTTGGGAAGACCATGGATCCATGAAATGAAAGGAGTTCCTTCAATGCTTCATTGTTTAATGAAATACACTTACAATAACAAGGTCTACATGATAAAAGATGATCCAAATTTTGAAAATTTCTTACAACCTAACAAAGGGATGCAAAACCCTCGAAGAAAATTGACATCAACTACAAAAGTGGAACCTTTACAACCCAAAGATAAGGAAGAGTTTCTTTCATCAGTGATAATTTTTTTGGAGAATGATTGGGGAACATTAGACTTCACACCTACACTCATGAGGGAGTATAAGATTGCACAAACAAAACCGAAAAAAAGAGAGAAAAAAGTTGTGGTGGTATCAATACAATCAAACATTAAAAAATCCAAGGCACAAGAATTCATAACTTATAGCAATAAGGACAACATGAATTATACATCTACTTATGATGAAAGTGATTATGAAAAACCACCTTCCTCAAAATAAATGGAAAAAATTTAGGAAGAGAGTACCAACTCTCAAAATAATTTGGCTATAATGAAAAAGGATGTGGAGTGAAAGAACAAGGAATTTGTGTTCCTATAGAGCTTAATATACAAGAGACAACAAGAAGCCTTGGTTATTTCCCTTCAAAATAAATAAAAGCATCAAGGATGCCTTCACTTAATATGAATGTTATCACACACGATTCTCTTGAGACAACTTTAAAATTGGTGCATCCTGAATTGAGAGACACTACATGTGAGAATATGTCATTGGATATGTTTCAAAATGATGAGTCCCTAGGGGAATTTTTGGGTATGAATGATACTTCATATACTCATCATAATCAATGAGTTTTCTATTGCTTGAATACTAAGTCATACTATGGGAAAGAAAAGGAACTAAGTGATGATGAACAAGATGTATCCAAATTAATTCCTAATGTTCAAAACCATAATGCATTACTTGTGGGGGATACCTTGGAAATGCCAATGGATCAATCTAATGAAGAGAAGGTGATACAAATTGGAAAATTTCTTAATAAAGATGACTAAGAAGATCATGTGACATTGCTATATGACTTTCCTAAAATATTTTCCCGGACTTATTTAGACATGTCGAGTATTGACCCTAAGATAGTCACGCATAACATTGTTCTTGAAGAAAATGCTAAATCGGTGAGACAAAAGATACAAAAGATGTATCCTAGGATAGCTTTATTGGTTAAAGCTGAGATTGAAAAGCTTTTACAAGATATTTTCATCTACCCTATTGATTATTCACCTTGGATCTCTAACATTGTGGCAGTGACAAAACTTGATAATTGTATTAGGATGTGTATGATTTTTTGTGATCTTAATAAAGCATCTTGAAAGGATGATTTTCCTCTTCCTAATATTGACATGATAGTAGATTCAACTGTGGGACATTCCTTATTATTAGTTACATATGGTTTTTTAGGATATAATCAAATTTTCATCAACCCTCAAGATCAATATAAGACAACCTTCACTACACCTTGGGGAATGTTTTGTTGGGTTACTATGCCTTTTGGATTAAATAATACTAGAGCAATATATGAAAGAGCTATGACATTGATATTCCTTGATTTCATACAAACATTTTGGAAGATTATGTTGATGATATTTAAGTTGTCTATAATATGTCAAGACCATGTCAAAATCATATAAAAAATATTTGAAAGAATTCATAATGATAACACGAGGCTAAACTTGGAAAATTATTGGGTTTTATAGTATCTGTGGAGCATTTTTTTCCTTTATCATTTTGGTTTTTGGCCCTTCCTTTTTCACAATAGAATGGCTCTGTGCCCCAATAGAAAAAAAAAAATCTTGTTGAAAAGCACATAATACGTCATGTGGTGGCTGCACAACTCTTCTTTATATTGCCTTCCTTTCAGGCCCAAATTGGGATGCATTTCTTTTTGGAAAATATTTTTGCGAAACTGTTCTCACATAATCTGACATCACCCATTAGCTTGCCACATCAACAATTTTGTCGAGTGGATTGTGCCTTCTGTGGATGTATCATTTTTGGGCGGAGTTTGTCAGACAATGTGACATAGTCTTTACTTTTAGGAGTCGACTTCTAGGATGGCGTCATCACTCATCGTGGTTGATCAGATTGTGCTTATACAATCAATCTAGGATTTGATCTTCTCATGACAGTATATCTTCACAAAGCTTCTATAATATCTAGAACCATAAATGAGGCAGTTGAGACTTTATGAGTGAAGATTTCTACTATTTAATCAAGCTCTAAGATTAAATTACAACCTATTAGATTTAGACATTTGGAAGTTTTTTCTTCTCAATCATTGATTCGTTTGTGGTGATGTCCTCTTCTTCTAGCTATAAAAAGAGGTTTGTAGTAGTGGATAGAGAGCTTTTAGCTTCTTCAAAAAATATTTTTGACGGAGATAGACATTGTTTCAGGGAGTTACATTTTCTTAGGAATAAGGAAGATTTCATAGAGCACTGTTTATGCTCCTTGGCATGTTTGTATTTATTAAGACTATCATCAGATTGGCATCTAAACTCTATTTTCAGTTAATATACCATAAGAATTATATCTATTAAGAAGAAACATTTGGGATTGTACATTTTATGCCTTTGTCAAGTTTCTTTTTCGTATATCATTTATGCTAAGAACATTGTGTCAAAGCCTTACGTAGATATTAAAAATGATTATTTTACATGATGTTAGCTTTTATGTTTGATGCTATCTTTTAGAAATTGGATCATGCACATCATACTCTTTCATTTTTTGTAAAATATATATCAGTTTTCATATTATGATATAAAGGATGAAGGATTATGTGAATTATCTGAAATATTCTTGTTAATCTTTAGTGTTTCTTATTCCTATTGGACCTTAATGGATGCTTCCCAGGAGGAGATTTGAAAGACTGCAATGTGATTTCTCTAGAATTTTTTCGCTCATTCTCTTCCCAAAAATGAAGGGTTTGTGGCATTTTGTGCCCATCTCATCAGTTGTAAGAGATAGTTAAAGTTTGAAATGTTGTAAAAGCTTTGGCGCATTGCCATATATTTTTTTTTTTTGCATTTCTCTCTAACCCCCTTTTCCCAAACACAAAGAAGAGTCAAATTTCTTTAAAAACTCTGATGTTCATTCAGTGAGGCACATTTTGGTCCCCCACTCACTTGTAAGAATTGGCTATGAAGGTAGCCACCCAAGATCTAGAGGCCTAATAGAAAGCACAAGCATAAGAGAGATAGAAACAAGATGAAAAGAATAAGTATTCAATGTCATTGATATGATATGATTCTGATTGATTACAAATGAGAGATGCCTTGGTTATATAGCCAAGGTGAGATGCAAGATGTCATAGGATTATGACAAGTGTCTTAATCATATGACATGAGACAACTAATCACACTTACCTAGGTTCACATGTAGTAGTTGTCAAAGGATAAGATAACAACTAATGACAACTAACATCTTCTAGAAAGATTCCTTCCTATGACCTAAGTAAACTTAACTAAGATGTAAATAAGTCCCCTAGTAATGAAATGACTAGGTACAAGACATTATTTACACCAACATCAAATTTCCCATAAGGTTGTTCAGAGAGGTGCAAGCTTTTATGATCAACAGTTCTTTTTCTAGCATGCCCGGTGGGACTTGAATTTTTTTAAATGTTTGATTAGAAGTCAAAAATATTTCATAAATCAGACTAAGAGGAGAGGTTGGCAATCTCATACCCAGAGTTCAAACAAGAGCATCTTCCAGAGGACATTTCTAGTACTCCTAATTACCTGCTTTGGAACCAAGGAGGAGATGACTTATATGTTTTGTATCACTTGTCAAGAGCAACAAAGTAAGAAGTGTTATCCCACAATCTAGAGCTTTATCCACTTCACCAAGAGGTTGAACTTTCCAAATCAGAATACCTATCTACCCTATCTATATGAATTTATTTACAATGGCTCACTTATGTGCTCCTAGTCCTGGAAATTTTGTATCCTAAGATAGTGGTAGCCCACGACAACCACCTACCCCCTAGATGTATAGCCCACCATACCCACCAATTCTCTCAAGGCTATTTTTAATTTTTACAAGGAGAAATTTAAAACCCCTTCCAAGCACCTCTAGGACATTGCAGAGGTCTACAAAGTACATAACATCATGAAAGAAAATTTATCCCTCAAATTACTGGCTACGTCTTTCAAAGGAAATGCTCGGGACTAGTATAGATCCTTGACTTTCGGTTCCATCTACTCTTGGGATCAACTTAGGGAGAAATTGTTTGAGTGCTTCCCAAAGAAAGGAGATCGCTCCTTGCTGCTACAATAATTAATCACTATCAAGAAGGCCTCGCAAGAGGCCATGAGTGACTTCAACACCAAGTTCCAAAAAAATTGGCAAATAATTCCATTGACAACCAAGCCTCTGGCAGCTATGACATTCATATTCTATCTAAAGGATTTCAATTCAGACATCATATTTGTAGCATAGTCAATGGGAGGAGATACCTTTCTCGATGCATATGATCTAGCTATGCACACAAAGAATTTCCTAATTGATGTTGGGAAGATTCCACCATGACCATTGATGCCCATGTTTGTGGAAATATTGAGTCAACCCCAAGAAGAAGCAACTCCTAGTGCCTCCACTCCACAAATTGGCACATCAAATACACTACCACCATCCATGTATGTAAACCTAGGAGGACAACCCAACACGTCAAGCTCTTCTTCATCAGTAGTAGATGTCAATGATATGAAGAACCTCATGTGGTCCTTTGCAAATGAGTTGGTCCTTATCCGATGATAGAAAGTGGAACCTCTGAAACCTCCCACACAAACCTATCAAGGAGGAAGGTCATCTTATCAGAAGAACACATATCAAGGAGCTTCAAAAGGAGGAAATTAACAACCAATGCCTACAAACCAGATAGTCCCAATCACCATTCCATTTTAGAATGTGAAGAGTAGCCCAAATAGATATTTGGTCTAGAACAACCTGGTGGAGGATGAGAACACATGGTGCTTCCTATGTAATGATAGCCATATGCCCCAAAATTGTTCGAGGGGAAATCTCCAACAAAAGATAGTTGAATAGAGAGGCCAAGGTGTTTTTTCAAACATGGAAGATTATCAGTCTCCCAGAATGGAGAATGCCCGCTTTAGAGCATAAATGCAAGGGATGTCCTTAGATCAAGAGTTGGATATCTCACCAGACCAAGCACTATTTTCTTAGATGGAAGAAGAAGACATAGTATTCGTGAATGATGTTCTAATGACTAGTTCCCCATATGTACAGTTAGACTACAACACTTGGTCCAAGAGAAGACTCACTGGAGAATACATGAAAAGAGCTCCATAGTGTCCATAGCCAAAAAAATCACAACCACAAGTAGATAAAACCTCACAGATCCAACCCATTTAGCAGTTGCAAGCTCCACAATTACAAGAGAAAGATATGGACAAAGCTTTGAGCCTGTCCACGTTAGATTGACCTCTTCATAAGATAAAAGAAATACCACCGTTCAAGGCTAAGATCCTACCAATCAGAACACTCAACATGGTAGAGCAACTGAGGAAGGCACCTACTAATGTGTCTCTATGGGACGTTATATCGATTCTATAATAGAAGACATTGCTCCAAGAAGTATTAAAGAGGGAGAAACAAATGTCGTAGATAGATACAATCCCATCGCGTAATCAAGATAAAGGAAAAAGTCTTGTATCAAACCCTTGACCTTCAGGAGCTACGACATACATAAATGTCATAGACAACATAAATGTAAAAGAGGTAAGCAAACCAAAGCCCACCCCTTTATTTTTAACACTTATTATGGGAAATAAGCTTCTACATAATAATATGATTGATTTGAGAACTACTACCATGGTCATTCCCAAGCAAGTGGTCGACACCTTGAATCTTAAATACGAGCCTCTTGAGAAAGGGATCATGCAATTAGACGAGAAGAAAGTATTGACTGTCAATCGCATCAAGGATCTATCCTTGACCCTTTTCTCATGTACAAGCCAAACCGTCACACAAGAAGTAGATGTGATAGACATACCCCAATTTTTGGGATGTGTCTTTCAAAAGACTTTATAGCAAAGCTTGGTGCATATCTAGCGCTTGATTGGTCTCATTTGATACAAAGACAAAATACAGGGAAAATATGAAGATCTTGTCTGAATCCTTGCATTTGAACATATAGTAGACAATGCAATTATGTGATTTGAAGCAACACATACCTCCTTCTCAAAAGGGGGAGACATATTACATTGAGATGTTAGAAGACGAAGAGGACATGAGTGATCGGAGCCCTGAAGAGGTCTTGCTCAATTAATTTATTGATTCTGACCCATTCGGGAATTTCCATGCTACCAGTTGGGCACCTATGTGATCTTTGACGATGACCAAGTCCTCCCAAAATTGGTAAAGGAACAGGATGAACCTAGAAAACTAGGTGATAACAATCTATGGACATTATATTTTGATGGTGCCAAATGTAAAATTAGTTTCAAAGCAAGCATCTAACTAGTATCTCTGAATGGATCAGAGACCCTCAAAGCTTTTTTTTCCCAACATTATGCTTGAATAATAATGTAGAGTATGAGGCTTTGGGCCATGGTTTATTTCTAATGGAGCAGATGGACATAAAGAGAATACAAGTGTTCATAGATTCGGAATTGGTCTTAAACCAAATCTGCAGTCAAGAAGTCACAAAAAATGTATGTAAGAATGAGGTCTTACAGACATAGAATATGGGACCTAATCGATAGATTCGAAGCTTTTAACATACAAGTTATCCCATGGACCCAAAATTCAGCCACATATCAGATGGCTTCAATAGGCTCAAAGTTTGAGCCAACCCCCAAATCAACCAAAAATCAGAATGATTACACACCATTGTCTGACCATCAATACCCAAAAATGATCAAAATTTGTAGGTCTTCAAAGATGATGCTCAAATCACCACCTTTCTACAAAATTCATGGAAAACTTCTGATCAATCATAGCCCAAAGCTAGAAAGATTGACGAGGAACGGGCAATTTAATTAAAATGGCACAAACTCCCAAGAGGCTTGATTTCTCTTGAGAATCTCTTCGACTACAAGGACACAAGAAATGGTAAACAAAGATTCACCACCAAAAAAGGATACTATGAGGACCTCGATGTCAGGAAAGGTAGGAATATAAAAGTCAAAAGAGATGTCCCACAGGTGGACAAGGAAAGACTGAAAGGTCTATGTGCTAAATACGATGGGGTCATAGCTTGGAATTACGATGATCTCAAATGGTACAATCCAAGCATCATTCAGCATACCATTGACCTAGCTAAAGGCTCAAATCCTATCTAACAAAAACAAAGTTTGATGAATCCAAAGGTTGAGGCTTTGATGGCACAAGAGCTTATGAAATTAATCAAATTAGGGATCATATATCCAATCAAACATTCCATATGGGTGTCCAACCTTGTACTAGTATGAAAGAAGAATGGCGACATATGGATTTTCCTATATTTTTGAGACTTGCATAAAGCCTCATTAAAAGATCAGTACTCTTTGCCCTCAATGGAGCATATTCTACAGACCATGGCTAAATCAGAAATGTTCTCACTACTCAATGGTTTTTCAGGGTATAATCAAGTTTATGTAAAGGAAGAGGACCAACACAAATCAACATTCACCACCAAATTGGGAATGTTTGCATATGCAAAAATTCCTTTTAGGCTCTCCAATGCAAGTGCCACCTTTCAGCGAGTAATGGATATCGCCTTTAAGGGATCGATCAATCAGATCATCCTAATATATTTGGATGACCTGACCTTTTTTCCAAATCAAAAGGTGGTCATTTTGATCATCTAGGAATGGTCTTCCAGAAGTGTCAACAATTCAAAATTTCTCTAAATCCCAAGAAATGTGTTTTTGGCGTACCACAAAGCAAGCTGCTTCATTTTGTGGTATCAAAACAAGGAATAGCCATAGACCTCAAAAGGGTAAACAATATAATAGAGCTACTGCTTCCAGTCAAAGAAAAGGGGCTACAGTGCTTTCTAGGAAAAATTAACTCCGTAAGATGGTTTATCACAGACTTCACGGGCATCGCAAGACCCATTAAGCTGATGTTGAAGAATAATTTAGTGTTTAAATGGACTCCTAAAGGTAAGCTTTCTTTTGAGAAAATAAAGGCAACCATCTTCGTAGCTCCGATGTTATCCAACCTAGATTTCTCCAAAGATTTCCTACTTTATGTCTATAGTGGCCAACACAACATAGCTTTGGTGCTTACTCAAAAGGACGAAGAGGGAAGTGGAGAACATCCCACCGCATTTCATTCCAGGACTCTCAAAGGATATGGAACCAAGTACAAATTTGTTGAAAAGTAGACCTTCGCTATCATTAAAATCCTAAAGAAGTTCCAAAACCCGGTATCAGCCAATAGAATCACCATCCTCGTCCCCCATCCCAATGTCAGGGAATACATCACCGAAGGTCAGATAATCAAAAAGAGGACCAACTGGATCACCAAGAACCTAGAATATGATGTAGAAATCTAACAGACTAAGCGGGTTTGAGGGAGAGGTCTTTGTGAATGCCTCATATAGGATTTAATCTCCTAGGAAAAAGAAGAGACCGGCTAGGTCTATACAAATCAGTTCAAGTCTAACAAGTCATGAGTGGCTAATCGGACGTAGTTTATGCAAAAGGGGTAGTACCCAACCAATATCCCACCTCACAAAAGATGCTACTATTGATTGCAAGGCACCATGTATGTACTAATCAAATGGTTTTTATTTAAAAGAAATTATGATGGCGTTATTCTCTTTTGCATAAGCAAGCCACAGGCATAAAGGATTCTAGGAGAATTCCATAGCAGCCGCAAGGGCAGACACTTTTCCACCAAGACCATTGCTTTAAAAATAATTTGGGTAGGATATTACTAGCATTCAATGTTCTCTGAGGTCCATCATCTCATGTGAAAGTGTACTCAATGCCAGTTTTTCATTAACAAGTGGAAGAACTCCGCCATGTCATTAAGTTTGAATGTGACTGAGGAACCCTTTGCACAAAGGGGTTTAGACTTTTTTGAAATGATCAATCCAATTTCTAGTGTAGGACATAAGTGGATACTCACGATGACCGATTATTTCACAAGATAGATGAAATCCATTTCCCTAAAGAATGATACAGAAGTAGAAATCATAAATTTCCTTAAAGAGTTAGTAGTAAGGTTTGGTTCACCTAAAATCATTGTTTCTGACAACGTACGAGCATTTTTAGGCTCTAAGATGTTAGAATTAAATTTTAAGCATGGAGTCTACCTCAAGACTTCATCCAATTATTACTTGCAAGGAAACGAGTTAGCAAAATCGACTAACAAGAACCTGATTAGGTTAATAAAGCACATCGGGTTAGAACACCACAAAGAATGGCATAAGCATCTATGAGTAGCTTCATGGGCGGAAAAAATTACACCTAAGAAGATCTTGAAAACCTCCCCTTACGAATTAGTGTATGGGAAGGAGGTAGTATTACCCATTTCCATAGAAATTTTGGCACTACAATTGTTAAAAGCCTTGGAATTCGAGGAAGATAGTGGAATGAAAGTAAGGTAGGTGAAACTCTTAAGTATCAAAGAAAAGAGAGATAAGACATTTGGCGCCATGATCAGACGCCAACAAATAGTCAAATGATGGTTTGATAAAAAGGCCTCCAATCCAGATTTCAAAGAGGGAATTCTTGTGCTAAAATGTCATGAATAAATTGCAAAGTCATGGTAGCATGCAAAGTTTGATGCACTATGGAAGGGTCCCTTCTGCATTCATGCATGCAAAGAAAAGAATGTGTACGAGCTAGAAGGTATGAATGGAAATGTTTTGAATATACCGGTAAACGGTATTCATCTAAAATTATTCCATTAAATTACACACAAGTTCATTTAAATTTTACAGTTATGTACCATATGCAAAGATTTGTGAAATACATTTTTTTTTTCGAATAAGCCATGAGAGTAAACACAAATAATAGCATAAAATTACTATCTTTTATTCATCAAAATATTTACAAAATGGTACGTAGTTTTGAGCCCGAGTCTCCGAGAGAAGCTTAAAAATCTTCTCATTCAAAACCCAATTACATCTTAAAAAGCAAAAAGAGGAGGCAGTGTGAAAATGGTAGAAAAAGGTTCAACCTCCATCAAGTTGCAATGGTCAAAAATAATCTCTTTTTGGGGATTCTCTAGCAAGGTAGTAGTAGGGTTAATAACACAAAGCACACATGGGCATGACACAAACCTCTATCCTTAGAACTATGGCTATAAACCAAGAAATCGAAGTGACTCTTCCAATCAAGCCTAGGAATGTGCTCCACTTTATACTCCCTCAAAAGGAAGGAGGTCGTGGGTTGGGACAATAGTCGATGGTGCTCCAAGTCCATAGTTTGGAAGTTTGTAAGAAAGGGTAACCAAGGCATCGCTTCCACATAGTCAATGTGCCTTTGGATATTCATGGTGGTGAGAATACTAACACCAAGGATAGCTACTTGGATGACCTCACCCAACCCATCTAAGTATTCTGAATCAAACACAGTGTGGCACAGCTCTATGATCCAGGGCTTGGAGATGTCCAAGTCCAACAAAGAAGCCATGAAGTGGGAAATGATGTTCAAGTTGCACCACGGCCGGTTCTTGTCCTTCACATAATCCTTCTTGAGCACCCACTTAAATGCCATGAACATGAGGTATTCATTCTTTCCTATCAGGCATTTAATCCTCTCATTGCTAACTTCACCAACAAAAGAGTTTTGCAGTTTCCAGCTTAAGAGCCAAATTGGGGTACCAAGACTAGTCATAATGGCAATAACAAAGCTTATAGACTAGTGGATGGGAAAGCGTAGTGAAAAAAGCTCACCAACTCAAATGCTAACTCTTTAAGTATTTTTGCAAACTAGAGGTCACTATTTATAGAAAAAATTGCATCGAGGAGGTTGGAAACAAAAAATTTATCTCTCGTCAGGATGGCAACGAAAAAATATTAAGGTAGTAAGAAACGAAGGGTCGATCATGCAAAGGTTCTCCAATAAAGCTTTGGGAATTTAATTCAGGTGTGGGAGTAAATGCTCGAGTGTAAAAACTACTACCATGTGTTTGTCGCCATCATCAATGCCAACCTTCTTGCTTGTATGAAAAGGCATTCCTTAAAGAGCCAAACCTTTCTTAATTAAATGCAAAATTCACTTCAAAGTATACTCCCCATCGCACAAAGCATGCTTCAAATCACTTAAAGATTATTTATCAAAATGGTAGCGTAGGGAATGTACTTATTACATTATCACAATAAAGTTGGCATTCTCGAGGAGTGTGGCCCCCATCCCACATGTATTACATCACTGGTAGTGCTTAGTGAGCCATCGGTAATGGTAACGCATTTACTTCATTTATGTGCGAGAATTGAATGGACCCAAAGAGAAATGTTGTTTTACTAAGTGTTAGGTTTTCTCTTGAACAACTGCTACTCTAAAGAAATTTTCTTCAAACACCTTTCCAAGAAAACAACAATGGCAGAAAAATCGTCATTAGGATGACACTCTGGAGTCTTGTTCCAAAGGCCATGCTACAACATCTTTGGGGATATTTTCTATGCTAATGCCCCAATGTCGAAAGACCATAGCTTTGCGCACACCAAAACCGTACAACCAGGTAACCCATCAAGGATGAGGTGGTCAAAGATTTTATAGACAATATTTATGACCCAAAGCTGCATGTAAACCCTAAGAGTCTTAGGGAAGGAGTAGTTCAGAGAATGTTTTCCCATGGGTCAATGGATGGATTTGCAACTCGTCTTTGGATTTGTGGTTTGCCACAATTCATGTTGCCCTATACGCATCCAATCCCAAAGTTGGTTAATGCATGCACAAAAAAATTAGATAAAGAAACTGGGGTTATTATTGACAATAGGATCATCAGTGCAACAGACATCTAGGATATGCTATGCATCCATGCAAATTGGGAAGCCAAGCATTTCCAAAGAAAAAAAATGGAATATTTCTAGAGAACCAAGGACAAAAAGTTAAAATTTAATAGAGAAGAAATGACTAAAGGGTTGAGTAACAATCAACTCATCTTCCCTTTGGCACACAAATAGTTCAAGTCAGATCTGCAGATTGTTTTCTCAATGTTGGCCTTTTCTTATGGACATGATAGTTATGATGAGGTCTACAAGTAATAGATGGGCTTAGCTTTCATGCTCAAGAAGGAGAGGAGCCAAAATTATTTTTATTTTTCCAATGCAATCGTTGATGGGATGATGGAGCAATTAACAAATTATAGCACTACCTTTGAGTTCAAGTATTCCTCTTTTTTGGTACATTTAATCTTACACCAGAACCTTGAAATTTAAAAAGGATATTTGTCACTCAGTAAGTTTGATGTGATGGGTTTATACAATCCAATTTCGGCCTAAACCCATGTGCTTTCCAAAACATGGGATTACTATTCATTTGTTGATTATTTCCTACAACCAGTACTATTGGATTTGTCTCCATGCACTACAAGCAGGTTCTCCCCTAAAAGTTTGGAATGGATGAAGAACCACCAAACCCCGATGGATTTTTTTTTCATAGCATATTTTTCCTTCATCAAGTTTCATGGTTTTATTAAGGAGCCTTTTAGGCTTCCTAAATTTGTAGTGGATAGGAGACATAGGAAAGCACTCTACGTGCTTCCCCTTACCATTGGAATATTTTAGACAATTCTTCTGAAGTGGGAAGAGTATGATGTGTTGACCAATAAGTTGGCCTACCTCAGCCTGGTGCTCATTTGTGACAATTGGAAGTACAATCTTGTTAAGTGCCTCCCAACTATAAAGCATGAAGAATGAAAGTATTTTGAGTCAAGGAAGAATCTGACTAAAGAGAGGGTAGAGGTCTACATAGACCTAGCTTTCATACCATTTGAATGACCCCCATGGCTTAATTTCTATCCCATGGTGGCAAAATTCTGACAAATCACCCCAATGGATCAATCCCTCAAAACACAGTTAAAGAAGCTAGGATTGTTGGAAAGAAAGAAGGATGATTTCTAGAGGTACAAATAGGAAATCAAGAACCTCGACACCCTATACTGAGAGGTCAGGAAAAATGATGAGAAGTTTGATGAAATCTATGATGCTGAGGTCGGAACCAATAATAGTAATCTTGAATTAGATCAGGAGATTGAAGTAGAGCAAGTACCAATTTTTTCCCCTCCATCTCAAACACCCGATGTAGGAAAAGGGAAGGGAAAAGGATCGAGACATAAAGGATTACAACTTTACTCCTCTACCAACACCCTAACAAAGGGTAAGAGGACTCAATGGTCTCCAAAGAGATCTGCTATAGCTCTAGGGGCCCAAGGTTTAGTGGGATCAACTGCTAGAGAGTTTGAATCAACCAGTTCAACCCCTGGAAAGAGGAGATGATTCCAAGACTTATGCGGATCAGGCATATCAAATAGAGGAGAAGAAGAGGTGGATTATACTCCTCTAGGATTTTCAGCTTCAATCATCCAGGTAAGTCATGTACCCACCCTCCTTCCTTCTACTACATCTTTAGTTGTTACTGCCCCCTCATCTACGAAAAGAAATCCTCTATCCACGGGTTATGATGTCCTCATCCTAAACATGCCCCCGAATATATTTGACAATGAACCCCATGAAGAAACCTCGCACGTTGAACGTGCATCTTTCACTTCGGCCACAATTGACTCTTTAATTGCCTTGTTGAGAGTACCCATTATTAACATTGACACACCTGTGCTGCAAGTTTCATCATCTCTTTCTGCTTCCAAGAATATGCCTCTGTTTCCACTCACTTCCCCTTTTACTCCCATAGGTGCCCCTCCTTCTGGGTCCATACATGGCATCCCACCCTTTTCAATGATAACGCTTCCTTTCACCTCTTTGTAACCTCAGACCGCTAAGGCCCCACAAAGTATTGATTATCCACAGATTCTTCAGACTCATATTGAAGTAATAAGGAAGGCCCAACAAGCAAGAAATCAGAAACTATGGGGAAAGGCCGCGAAAAATTAAGCTACCCAAAAGTTGGAGGCTTGCTTTGATGAAGAGTAGAACACTCTATTGATCATAGCTATGAGGCTGCGAGTGTCCAAGACAGAAGGAGAAATGAAGTTCAAGGATTA
>VDFB02061067.1:0-11543 GCA_007258455.2 Sequoia sempervirens
ATGACACACACCACTACATATTGTTCAGAATTTCAATAGCTTCCATCTCACTAGCAGCAAGCTTCTGTCCCTTAACCCTAGTATTAAAAACCTCCATACCCAAGGCCCCAACCTAATTTTTTAGTCTATTTCTAGTCCTAACCCCAGGTCCACTAGTCTTTACCTCACAACTCAAAATAGAACCTTTAGCAACACCCTTAGCAGCAACATAATCCTCCCCAATCAGCTTACCCTTAGCAGCCATATCATTAGCAAAAAAAATTTCCTTTCTCTTATTAGGGGGATAAGCCTTTGTAGAGTCCAACCTAGTCAGGACTTTAGGAGCTTCTCCACTCTTCATAACCATATTCCAAATTTTGTCAATTTTCTCCTCAAGGGAGAACATTCTAGCCTCCATACTCTGTTTCAGATTGACGATTTCCTCCGCCACAGCATTAGCAACAGTATTGAGACCAGCCATTAAATTATCAATTTGGCTTTGGATCGTAGGATCCTCAGCCTTGCAAGCAATGCTTATAATGTGAACATTAGTCCTATTAATCTCATGAAAAAACCATTTAAAATTTTTAAAAAGCACATTGGCACTGTCACGGGCCGAACCCAACACATGAGAAAGATCCTCCCTATCAAATTTTTCAATGTGATTTCCCACAACAATATCCTCTTCAGAAGAACTCTCATGGACCTTATACTTAGAGGAATCCTTACCTTTACCAGCAGTGACAGGAGACTTCATCCTACGAATGGAATTGGCAATTTGCTCCGCAGCAACCAACCTCTTTTGAATCCTCTCAGTGTCTGCTTTCTTAGCTCCCGCAACTTGATCACCACCCACAACTCTATCCTTTTGCTTAGGCAATCCAATGACAGTGCTTGGAACATCCTCACCATGGAAGCCACCAGCCACAGAGAAAGGGGCATTCTTCTCCAGATGTTGACCAGGAATCAAAACCCTTCTCTTCCGACTTCCCTCCTCAGGATCCTGCACAAGTCTAGACATAGGGGGAGGAGAGGAAGCTTCCCCATAAAGGTAATTTTTTTCTTTGTTCCCCTTAGAAGGAACAGTCACCTCCACATCATCACTGCAGGTCGAATAGCTTGCTTCCTTAATCAATTTCCTTTTCCCAGATTTACCCTAAACAGGGGATATGGGGCCCTCCTCCAAAGAAGCATACGAGTTAGAGACATAATCAACATCATCATCCCTGTTCAACTCAAAATATTTATTTAACATAAGCCTCCTCTTCCTCGGGTTCTTAGAAGCCCTTTCCTCACCCGACTCAGTTTCATAACCCTCCCTAGCTTTAGCCTTTGGAGTAACCAGAGTCTTTTGGAAATCATAAGCTTTAACATGTTCATATATCAAAAGAATCAACCCTGCATGCAAGACAGGGTTTTTGGGGTTCTTCCTATGATATTTAATCCCACAATCCATCGACACCAACAAATAAAAGGGAAATGACACCCATTTTTTGTGCCTAAAATGATTAAGCAATGGAAAATGGTAATTATTAATGGTCATGTACCTTCCTTCCAGGGTAACATACCTCATGATTTCTTCAACAACATCCTGCCAGAGAGCCTTCAAGGAAGTCCTTAGATACCCTCCACTCTTTGTAGGCTTCAAGTCATCACTCTCATTCTTCTTAAAGAAAAGAGACATCATGGCCAGTGACTCTTTCTTATCCCTGTACACCTTCATACCCTTAATCAGAAGGCCAGTAATCTAGGCTATAAACTCCTCATCCACCTCAATTTCCTTGCCACCCAATTCCAAGGTTCTCCCTTTCCACCCTTTCTCAACCAAAGCAGTAACCTGAGTATTATTTCCATGAAATTTCTCCATGAAGGGAGTTAGGCCACCCTTCTCTAAAATCGCCCACACTTCCTTTCTCTACTTCGCAGTATCACAAGATTTGGGCTCAGCACGGTTTTTGTCCCCACCCATGACGATGGAAAACAAAGACCAAGAAATCAACAGGGAACTCAGAAGGAAGCAACAGACACCACATAGAATCGAATAATCCAACAAAAGACTTTGGAAACTTATGCGGCTAACACCCACAATCCGTGCAAAGGAAACCACAGGACAAACAAACCATAATGAATTCGAACTTCGTGCCATATGACAGCCTTTCCTCAAAATCATAACCATACCCTCCTTCCTAATGATATGCCACCACATGAGAAAGGATGTGCACACCTTGAAGAATAAATTAACTTTCATTTATAACAATAGTCATGGCCTCATAAGGGATGGGATCATTTAAATCCCAAACCTTACTATCTCTAACACCAAAGTTAGCGAAGAAATCAGCTAACTTATTTCCCTCTCTCAAAATATGGGAAATATAAACATTATCAAAGGATTTAATAATTTCAATGGAATCCTTGATCAAGGCTTCAATTTTCCAAGACGGAGGAGATAAATTCTTCAAATTATTAATAATTTTCAGAGAATCACCTTCCAACGAAATCTTTCTATACCCTCTTCTCTGAGCCAGAGCAAGACTATGATAGGCGGTTGCTGCCTCCGCAAAGTGGTTTGTCTGGTTTCCCAAAGGGAGCGCCACAACAGAGACGAGCCTACCATTAGAATTTCTAATCACTCCCCCACATCTAGCAGGTCCCAGATTACCTTTAGCGGCACCATCAAAGTTGATCTTAACCCAACCATCTGGTGGCACCTTCCAAACAACACCCTCTCTTGAAGATTTCCCCTTTGAGACTGGGAAAGATATATCACAGGGAAACTTCCACTTTTGAGCAATTTAAATATCATAGGAGCATAGATTAATCCTCTGACCATCATGGAAGGAGATCCTCGAAAGAAAATTCTCCTTAATAACATTACAAATCTTATGGGCCACGAATATAGCAGGAAGAGTAGAGTTTCTAAAGATTATGTTATTACATTCCAAACACACCCCCCAAGTCAAATCAGGCAGAGAGAGGGACCACAAAATCTGCAAGGCCAGATTAGTTGAGGGGCACACCCATTGGAACCATAAATCTTTAACAGAGCCAGGAAAAACCCAACTAAGATTCCAAAGCGAAAGAACATGATTCCAAATCACACCAACATATCTGCACCCAAACAACAAATGACAAGTATTTTTTGCTTCCTCTTCACAAAGAAAGCATCTATTGGGCATAAAAAAACCTCTTTTTATCAGATTATCAATAGTAAGAATTTTATTCTGACAGAATAGCCAGAAGAAAATATTAATCTTAGGAATCAGTCTAGAGGACCAAACAGGAGCCCAAAAAGGAGGTGGACCCGTAAAAGAATCATTCAAAGAAAAAGCCAAAGCAAAAGAAAAGTTACCCTCAGAGGATGGATTCCAAACAAACCTATCAGGAGAAGGACTAACAGGAATGTGAACACAAGATATAGCCTTATAAATAATTTCAAGACTAGGATCCAACTCATACAATTTCCTCCAACAGCCTCCATCAATATAATCAGCAACAAATCTGCCAACTAGATGCAAACCAAGGTCCATAAAGGGATGAGCCCAAGGCTAATCCTTAAGAAGTCCATTACCAATCCAATTATCATCCCAAAATAAAATACTCCTCCCATTCCCCAACTACCAGGAGAGACCCTTAGCAACAAGCCTATGAGCCTTCAGCATAGAGTTCCACAACACAGATCCATTCGGGGGATTAAACTCATTAGACATCACATCTCTGATCCCATCAGCACCATGTAAGTATTTACTCCAAGCGATTTTCGCCCACTCACTTTTAGCTAACAAAAGATTCCACAACTGTTTCCCCAAAAGGGCAATGTTAAACGGTCTGATTTTGTGAATACCCAACCCCCAACCTTCTTCGGCCGACAGACATCATCCCAAGCCACCAAATGAGTTCTTTTTTTATCTTCAACCCCTGTCCATAAGATTTTTTTTTGAATACCTTCCAAGAGATCCACAAATTTCCTCGGCATATGAAACAGACTAAGAGCATTAACCGAAATATTTTGTAAGGTGGATTTAATCAACTGAACTTTACCCGCTTGGCTCAATAAGGCCCCTTTCCACCTAGCCAACTTGGAATTAAATTTTTCAATCAACCCCCTCCACAAAGAATCAAGAGCCTTATAACATAAGGGGAGACCCAGGTAAGAGGCAGGCAATTCACCAATTTGACACTGCAAGGTTCTAGCAATCCTGATCTGTCTTTGAATCAGAGTGTTGAAGAAGAAAATAACACTCTTTTGTAAGCTAACTCTCTACCCAGACACAGCCTCATATAAATGTAAAATTTGTTTAATATCCTTAGCTTCCTTTATAGACGCCTTCCCAAGCAACAAAGAATCATCCACAAATTGTTGATGAGAGCAAACAAGATTAGCAGAAGAGGGGGCTAATCAAGACATATGTCTAGAATTAACAAATATTTGGATAAGGCGACCCAAAGACTCCACCATAATTATAAACAGAAAAGGAGAAATAGGATCCCCTTTCCACATCCCTCTGGAGCAATCAAAAAGAGGTGAAGGAGACCCATTGATAAGCACAAAGAACCGAGGGGTCGAAATAAGCTGAAACACCAAAGCCACCAACTTCTCCCCAAAACCAAAGGAGAGAAGAATCTTAGAAAAAAAACCCCAATCCACCCTATCATAAGCTTTGAGTAAGTCAAGTTTAAGGATAAAACCAACTTGCTTATTAACAGAAAGAGAATGAATATTCTCATGTATAGAAAGAATGGAATCCAAAATTTGCCTACCAGCCACAAAACTGTTCTATTGAGGGGATATGGTAAAAGGCAGAATCTTTTGCAACCTCAATGCCAACACCTTGGAGAGAATCTTATAGATAGAGTTGCACAAACTGATAGGCCGAAATTCCTCAAAAGAAGCAACACCAGGCTTTTTGGGAATCAAAACAATAAAAGAGGAGTTGATTTCCTTTAAGAGGGAACCCTATCTAAAAAACTCCTTAGTAGCTGCCACCACATCTTTCGCAATAATTTCCTAGAAGGACTAAAAAAAGAACATAGGGAAACCATCAAGCCCCAGAGCCTTATTACCTTCAAAGGAGAACACAACTCCCCGAACTTCCTCAGCCGAGGGAATACAAACAAGCTGCCTATTAGTTTCAACATCCACCAGCTCGGGGATATCCCTTAGAATATCCTCTTGACAAGCCCCATCAAGCACACCCTCCATAGAAAGAAACTGAGAGAAGTAAGAAGCCGCGACAGTCTGGAGATCACCATCCTTTTCTAGAGCTTGATTGTTAAAATTAATCAAATTAATACAGTTTGAATCCCTATGTTTCAGAGTAGAAATATGAAAAAACTTAGAGTTTCTATCACCACTCTTCAACCACATAATCCTCGATCGTTGCTTCCAAAATTCCTCCTCCTTCGCAATAATATTGTGTAATTTGGAAAGCAAGACATTTTCCTTCAGAATCAGATCCTGATTATATCTAGACGATTGAATAACTTGTTGAACCATGTGAAGCTCCTTAGACACCCCATCTTTCTCCTGAAAAATATGGCCAAAAGAAGTGTGATTCCATTTTCGAACATTAAGCTTAACATTGGACAACTTTTTCACCACTCTATACATAGCCGACCCCTCCACATTGATACTCCACCAGTCCTTTACCAAACTACCTAGATCAGGATGACACATCCACATTTTCTCAAACCGAAAAGGAAAATTCTTCTTACCACCTAGCAGGTCCACAGAAAAAGCCAAAGGGAAGTGATCCGACCCCAATCTAGTCAAAGCTGAAAGGGAGCAAGAATAGTGGACCAACCACTCAAGGTTTAAAAGAGCACGATCCAGCTTAACCTAGATAAGGGCATCACCCACACGCCTATTTGACCAGGTATAGGAAGCCCCTTTCAGATCAAGATCAAGAAGAGTCAAATCATTTATGAACTGCATAAGGTCCGATCTACTATCATCCACATTTTGTGATCCACCCATCTTATCAACATCATGCAAAGGAGTATTAAAGTCACCAATAACCAACCAATTATCAATATTGTGACAAACTTTAAAAGAGGCAAGGTTCACCCAAAGCCTTTTTCTAGCACTTTTACAATTAGGAGCATAAATATTAGATAGAGTCCAGGAAAACTTGTCATTCAGGTGGAAGAAAGAAGTAGCCACATGATTACAGTTGTTGAAAGCCTCCACACCTCTAATAACCCAAAGATTCCAAAAAGTGACAATCCCACCAGAGGCACCCGACGCCTCAAAGCAATGCATACCACAATCTTTAAACAACTTCAATCTAAGTCTAGATAATTTATCAACACCCATTTTCATTTCTTGAATTAAAAAAATATCAGGATGATGATCTCTTACCGGATTAGCCAGGAGATCATATTTATGAGGGTGATTCAGACCCCTCATGTTCCAGGAAATAATCTTCATGTAAGTTTATGGGAAGTTCTCTTAGAGCACATATCCATCAGAGTTCTCTGCGTACCATTAGTAATATCCATCCGACTCTCTTTATCCCTCGTAACATTAGCTGGGGGCCTACCTCTCCCACGCAACTCAGACCCACAATCCGATCTTTGCTTGTTTCTTGTCACGACGCCCGACGAAGGAGAATGCTTCTTCCTATTGTGGCCACGTACCATGACATAGGATGGGTTATCCACATCCTCCGACTCCCCAGACTCCTTCACCTCAGGTTTCCTCTCAAACCCCTCATCTTTCAACACCACATTTTGAGGAATCCTTCCCCCAAGAGGAGAACCAGATTCAACCAACTCAGAAGGAATCCCTTCCCCATGGGGGGAACCCGATTCAAGAACCACAGAAGAATTATTTTCCTACAAAAGAAGAAAACTATCCATATTAGGCACGTTTTCAACCTGAAGCTCCTGATTCACCTTCCCTTGAGTAGGTTGACAGTCGACCACCTTCTCTAATTCATTCAGAGATTTATCTTGACTGGCCTCCAAGGGAGGTTCCCCTCCCGACTCCATCTCCAGAGCTTAAGGTAGTTGAGATTCCACCTCCTGAGCTTGAGGTTTCTCTTTTTCTTTCCACTGTTTCGTCATTTGCTTAGGAACTTTAAGAGGGCATTTCTTTTCCCAATGGTCAACTTTTTTACAATGGAAACAGGCAAAGGGGTTCGATTCAAATTGAACCATCTGCTCCCACACTCCAAGTTTAGAGTTAATCTTCACCATGGAAGGCAAATCAATAGATTGCTCCACATTTACACAAAATCTGGCATAAACCAACTGCTTCCTTGACGCCGTCATTTGGTCGATAGATAACAGACAACCAAAAGTGCTAGCAATCCTCTTAAACACTTCATCATCCCAAAATTCCAGTGGCAGACTAGGCAATTTGACCCAAACCGGAGCGGCAGAGAACGAACACGAGTTCGGATTAAAACCCGTTTCCCATTTCTTCAGCATCAAGGATGACTTTCCAAGGAACCACAGGCCCCTCGTCAATGCCATCACCATATCATCTTCACAGGTAAAGGAGAAAGAGAAGAACCCTTTGGCCATAGCAGCCACATCTATTTGTCCTTTAGGTTTCTAGCGAGTTAAAGTAAACTTACATACTAGCTCAATATGAGGCCGACGACCAACAAATTTACCTAGTAGAACCATGCCCATATTAGTCACTCTTTTGTCAACAATGCAATCCAGGATAGTAACAAAGTACTCCCCCGTCATTTTATTAGCAACAAAAGGCACTGGAGGCGAAGTACTTTTTCCTGTAGGCTTAGCCCCAAACAGATTAGACCAATCGATAGAAGATTTCGACAAGAGAACATTCCTGGCTTTATCAAGCCCAAGACCCTCCGCAAAAGGAGTCCCATCACTCGCATATGAGGACAGGGCATTCCCTGACTTTTCTGAGCCATGTACCACATTTTCAGAGCCAGGCACCAGGGAAAGCGTCAGACACACATTCTTCAAAGCCCCTTTTCCATCAGACAAAACATTAGCCACAAAAGGGGACCCACTTAGCTTACTTGTAGCAAGGGCCCCCCTTGACATCACCTTGTCATCAGCACATCGTCCGCCATTATCGCCTGAAGCAGCATCCCGATCTCCTGCCTTTTTAGAATTTGAAAATTGCCACCACCACACCACAGAAAGAGCTCCCCATGTTGTTGCGAATTTAATGCCTATGTTGGTGACCATACAAGTCTTTTTAATATTAACAAACCCATGTTACTTTTCATATGATATCTCTTTTTTGGGGTTCAAAATAAACAAGAGCTGTAGAGTAGAAAAGTTCCTACCAAAATGTGCAAGAATAGTCAAGTTTTTATTTGTCGTGTTTGATATGTTTGTTGATATTATAACAACTTAATAGTAATCTTGAAATTTGTCAAATGGTGACATGTAATACCATAAATAATATCGGGAAATAAGGCAAATTGTTACAAATAGGAAACATGTATAGTCCTTTCAAAATTAACAAACCGTGTATTAAGATCAAATGCAACAAACAACCTACCCTTCTTATTATGAAATACAACGAATGACCACATAACTATATCTTGAACAAGATGCAGTGAACAAAACTTATTAATAGATGTTAGGTATCTTAACCCAAAGAACCCATCATAACCATGGAATCAAATTTTGTGTGCCATAAGGATCACCACTTTGAATGGCCTCTAGGTGGACAAAAAATGAAGAGGAAGAGATAATTCTCATCATTGACTTCCAAGGAGAAGCTGAACACTATTGAATTTTGTTCAAAATCTTGTGATTATCCATTTTCTTAGAGAAAATGCATTTCAATGTTGATTTTGAAAATGGTTTGAAACACCATGGAACCCAAGGTGTTGGTATGTACATTCTAAAAAGTATTTAGGTTTCCATTATAATCAGAGCTTTAGTGGAGCTCATGGTGAAGGCTTGCGTACTACATGGAGGAAATAGAGGTTCAAATCTAGAGTAGAGTACATGCACCCTAGATGAACAATATTCAAGTTAAATTGAAAAATATCCCCTTGCAGGTTTCCACAAGGGAGGTGTCATACATGATATTGGTGTCTTTCTTGTCGTTGGCTTAAAAATTATCTTTATCTTTCTCTATGCCCCATAATTCAAACCAAGATAACTACCAAACAAAGATAGTTGTCAAGGTATTGGTGTCTTGCTTGTTGTTGGCTTAAAAATTATCTTTATCTTTCTATATGCCCCATAATTCAAACCAAGATAATTGCCAAACAAAGATAGTTGTCAAGGTGGGTTTCAATATGGAACTTGGATAGTAGCTGATTTCCAAGTTTCTGAAATGTGGAGAGAGGAATTCCATTATACAAATTTAAATCAAGGTAGAATCTCATTTTGAAGGAAATTTTGAATATGGAAATGCATTCACATGTCAGTATGGTGTTTATTAATGTTTCTTAGATGTGTACGCATGATGAGAACCTACACATAGAACTAAGAGTGTGGATGTAGACCTAGAAAAAACACTATTAAAGTTTATAGAAACTTTGGGATGTAGGAGGGCCTAGATTCAACAATTTTGGTTTTTAATTACCCTCATGCATGTTTATCAGGCCATTGTTCTCTCTAAATACTTAAGGGACCAATTTAACTTCAGGCGACTCAGGGTGCCATCCCACCAACTCTAAATTTAGATTAGTCTTGATATCCCTGTGTGGATAGGACTGTTAACACTTAAATTTGCACCCTGTTGAATTTGGAATTCAACAATTTAGTGAAACATGGGAATGATTCCACCTTGAATGATACCAAACCTCCGGAGAAGGCTGACTTCCTATGGTATCACCTAGTCTAATGATTTTGAAGGAAAAGGGAGAGGGAAATTTTTAAAATGAAAACTAATAAAATACTATTCATATGGTGATACACCTAATTGTTAACTTGACTTATAAACAACGTTTACATACAAATTAAACAAATGATAAGGCTCAACTCACACAACTCAGCTTCATATGCTTCTTGCATAAGTACTTCATAAGAAGATCTTTGAATTGCCAAACTCTTAGAGGGAAATTTTATCTTACAACTAAAAGCATTCACAAATTTTGATACAACTTATGACTTGAAATATGTATAGATCTCTGTAAAAGGTGCTAATTTTAAGAAAAAAATTACAAGGAATCAAAAAAATTCACAAGTAAATTCATCAATTAAACTCATGCACACAATGGAACAAACGAACTGAGAAGGTAAAATACTTAACTTTATTGCTTAATCATGGTATCCACTGTCATATTAGCCAAAAGATTGAGTTACAAAGGTCTGAAATTTTTTTCCAAAGGACTTCAAAAGTCACTAAGTGTAGAAACTGCATAGTTAAGAACTACTCAATAATGAGTTACAAAATGAGCTAAGTAGCCAAGCTCCACTAAAAAAGGATCTAGAAGAATCCTTGGGTTAGATGGCTTTAAAAAGCCAAAAATATAGCAATGACATCTCTTCAAAAAGAGCTCATAATGAAAGAAAAAGTCATGCAAGACTTAATCAAATCATAAACATTTCTAAAAATTCTCTAAAATGGAAACAAATGTCCTATATTCTCTCAACAAAGTGATGAATCATTCCTAAATTTCATCCTTATGTTGGAAAACAAATTCCAACTCCCCTATATGTCCTCCACGATCATAAGTATGAAAAGCATATATTTATCTCCTTTTATGACTTGGTCATATAAATACATGCTTCTTTGCATTCATAAGATAATGATTTAAAATAAATGATTTATAAAACACCATTTATATTTAACCATTTTACAATATAATGCAAAAATAAAACATTCTACTCAATGTATCGATATAGATCCCTAAGTAATAGGGATTACCAAGTCATAAATAAGTTAGAGATGCCTAAGTCATGAGATATATAGTAGAGCTAAAAATATAAGGTGGAGGCACAAAGAGCAACAAGACATAAAGTCTTGACCATGGCTTATTAATCTTAGTGCAAATTTTTAAAAGAGAAGGAAAAATGCCTAACTTGTTAGCCATATACATTAGGGTAAGAAACCCTAAATGAAACAAAAGTAGAAATAAATTTTTTATTTCATTTAGAAGCTTCAAGAAGAAGCTGAGATTGCGCTGCCAAGGGTTTTCATAGAGCTTTTCTCTAAGACATTGTTTGGCTTAATGCAGGAAACAAGAGTATCAAGGAGCTAGGAAGGTCAAGACAACTCAGATGACAGTTGGATAGGAAGACACAACAGAACCAGTCATCCTTAGGCAATGACTGGTTACCTTCTCTACATGATCATTCATTTCTTCATTTACTTATCCATGCATATGTTTATTTTGATTTGTATTGAATAAGTAGAGGTTAAACTCACGGCTTATGTGAGTCAAATGAACATTTCTACATTCAATAAAGATTACCTTTTTCAAAAGAGATTTGTAAATATTTCTTATGTTTCATGCATTTATATAAATGCAATGATTTAGTTTCTGTAATCTTTCAAGTTGTTTCATTTGTACACATGAATGCAATGTAGGAGAGATTAAGAAAATGTACCATTTTCTTTTAAATATCAGTGGGCTCTACCTGATTGAGCCATAGGTGAAAATATGGTAACA